>JAQQAE010012093.1:0-13319 GCA_029823295.1 Pseudamia nigra | reverse complement strand
ATCTATCTATCTATCTATCTATCTATCTATCTATCTATCTATCTATCTATCTATCTATCTATCTATCTATCTATGTTGTATCATTATGTCTTGTAACCTTTTACAGAGTACATAGACCATCAGTTTTCTGTCAGTTATTGGCTTTCATGATCCTATAAGACAGTTCACTGCAGTTCAGATTCCAACCTCTCATTTTCCCAAATTAACAGTACAGTATCTTTATTCACAGAGAAATATTTTAAACAAGGTTATTCTGATCAACTTGTCTTTTCTGTACTGTATCCCAGATGCAGGATGCCTCACATTCCTCAGTTGTAGGTACAGTTGTTGACTCTGGAGGTGCTCCAAATACTGCTGGTGCCATGTCACTGCACTGAACAAGCACAGCCTCCTGGGAACAATGACCCTCTTGCTGGCAGTGCTAGTCATCTCTGAGTTGTACCTCTTTCTCTCAGGCAGCATGTCTCTCAGGCAGCATTTGCATCTGTAATGACTCGATACCAGAGCCCAGATGAAACGCTGCGGCTGTCTGTGAATGGAACTCCCCCACAAGCTGCCCTGGCAGATATACAGAGTGAGACTGGGTGAAGATGCATGCTGTCTATTCTGATTCCAGCTTCCAAGAGAGAGCACAGTGAAGGAAAAGCTGCCAGTCATAGCTATCTTTGCTGTGCTACAGCAGTACATTTATGCTACTGGGTTTATTTTAAAATGAGACATGACATTCATGCTGCTGCTGGTAAAACAAAGAACACAAGACTGTGCAACAAAATATTTGAACTTTCATCACTTGTCTGATGTCATCCTGACTGATAAACATTAGATGAGTTGTGCTAAATTACAGCAGGAAGGATTTGATTTAACAGGGAAGAATAGTGATTAAAATAATATTTTATTCGACAGTTATCAGAGCCAGTTGCAGTGCAGTGGTGATTAGTTTTAGTGTAATTGACTGATGAGCTTGTCCTTGTTTGTTTGTATAATTGTATCATCAGTCAGAGAGAGTTAATGGACTCTCTCAGTTGACATTGAAGTGGTCTCTAACACTTTGTTCACAATAGCCTCTGAATGGAGCACAATATTTAGCTGCACCTGTGCGGAGATGTGGATACTGTTTTTATAATGACACTTATAAATACTCTCATTGTGACAAATTTTTAAAAAATGTATTTGCATTTTTGCTATTTGCTCTTGTCATTATACTTATATTTAATAATTAACTGCATTTATATTACATTTTTTGTACATTGCAGCTTGTTACAGTATTGATGTTTTCCCTCATTATTGATGTGCTCTGTATGAGATAGATATCAGTAATGTGTGAGGTGTGATATATTCAGGAACCATTTACTGTTGTGTGGATGATTTGTTCCCATACTTCAAAAAATAGATTTGCACATCATTTTCTGTACACTACCATGCAAAGCTTTACATACACCTTGTCTTTCAGTTGTTTTTCTTTATTTTTTATTATTTTCAAACTAGGGACAGTTTCTTCTGTTCTTTTCTTCCCTGTACCAGATGTTGAAGGAATCTAAAATTCAGGCTGTTAGATAAGCTACAAATGCTAGCTCCTGTCTTAGACTCCACAAATGAGTGTGTGAGCTGGTGCGCATATGAGGTTGTAAGTCATGGTGACTGTCAGGTCGCCTGTTTAATTATTTAATTGGGCCACAACAGACCATGGGCTAGTAGCTAGTTTGCCAGCTTTGTTGACTGCACCTTTAAGAAGTCACGGAAAGGCACAAATGAACTCGCCTGTGAATTGAAAACCATCTCGAGTGACTCCCTCATGAATCCGATGAGAGAATGTGAATATGAACCATGTTCTGGGTTGTGTAACACTTTTTTGTTGACTATAGTCAACAAACTCTGGGTGTCTTGTCTGGGTGTTTTCAATCATTTATAGTTTTGGTGCACCAGTAATTACATGCACATACACAATTAATTGATTATCTATAGGTAATGATATTTTAAAGATAAACGGACCCTGACCTGTGCTACTAGTAGACAAGCTGCTCCAATCTCTTTTTTTCAGACTCTCAATCAAACACAGTGGAATTAACTTCCTGTGAAGCAGACATGGTGTGTAATGAGCAGCTTTTCCTTCCATCTCAGCTCCTTTCTGCCAAGGTGATCAATTGCCCAGGGAGCGCCTGGGAGAATGGCAGGAGAGTTTGTATGTGCAAAAGGGAGGGGCAGGCTGGGTCTTATGGCTAATTGAGTGTGTTGAGGATTATGAAGGCCCTAAACTGGATATTAAATAATGTGTGGCCCCTCTGCTGTCTCTTGGTTTCAGGTGCAGATGGAGAGGGCCATGAGTGGAATACTGAAGAGGAAATTTGAGGAGGTGGAAGCCTCCTCCTCCCCGTGCTCTTCCTTGCGGGAGTCTGATGATGAAGTCTCCTGCAGTGAGAGTGGGGATAGCAGTGACAGTGTCAACCCCTCTGCCTCAGGCCCTTTCACCCGTGAGTGCTTGTATCTTTGAAATCCAAACATTGTGTTCAGTGTGGCTAATGTGCATGGTTGACGGCATGAGTAATATCCACATTTCTACTCAAGGAAAACATATCGGCCATGATTTTTAATCAAAATGGGAATAGCACTCATAGCATGTCTGGCTTTGTAGATCACCTGTATTATGAACAATGCAAGTCAAGGAAAGCAAATCAGCATCTCTGTTGAGCAGAGGCAGAGCAGGAAGGGAATGATGTTTAGTCTAGTGCTTTTATAGAGAGGATGCACAACAGCCTCCTTCATCAGCAGCAGCATCAGTGGACAGAACAAACCAAGTAAACAACCTGATGCAGTCACGCTGTAAATAAGCAATGCAGCTGATACTGCGCATGGGTGCGCATGTAACCCCATGGTCAAAACAGTATACAGACACAGGACAAAGGAAAGGTACAATTTTTTGCAGAACACATTTGTTGTGTTCGAACTGCGGCTGTAAATGCAAGATTAGTATGTAAACCATTAAAGATTTTCTTTGTTTTTTTGTTTCAGTGAAAACCAAATTTATTTTGATGATGCACTATTTTTTGTCAGTGTGAATGACATGCAGTACCCTTGTCCTGTAGAGAGGGGGCTTAGAGACATAAGTAGGGTGCTGCGTCCCTAGAGGCTGCTCTTGGCCTCTGTGTCAGCTGCAGCTGCTGGTAGCTGGGGGCTTGAGAAGGTCAGCTCACAGCGACAGGGGGATTGTGCACTATGAAGACTGTGCTCCTGTGAAGTGACATGCAAGTACAATGACTAAGTGCTTAGCAGAGAGATGAAACAATTAAAATGTGTGCTGTTTTGTCTCCCATGCTGTTATGTGAGCAAAGTAGGAAAAGCATCTTTATTATATTTGTTATTTTGAGATTTTGAAAAACAGTACTTAACAGATTAAAAAAAACACTTCAGACTCCTGACAAAGCTGTGAAATCTACTTATGATGCATTATTTTTGAAACAGTCTTTACTTGACACTGTCATAAAAATGTATTATATTAAAATAAACATCAGTTAATTATTTTGATGTCTACAACAAGCCAATTGCTGGTTATACAGTTATTTTGCTCTTAATAAAACCAGGTTATGCACAGTGCCCTCAGCATGACAGCTCCATGTCTGCAATAAAATGCACTCTCCTTTTTCACGGCGTGGAGAGCTGCTAGAAGCAGATGGTTTCTATTTGTCCTGTCTGTCTGATATGGGGTGAATGCTGGGAACACTGCCTCTGTGAACAAGCACTCTTCATCTCTGGGCCATGCAGGGGATTATTTATGCTCCACCGTTGCCCTCCTCTCTGCCCCTCCCTCTTGTGGAGCTCTCCTTAAAAAGACACACAGAGGACTTGCATGGCAAGCTGAACACAGAGATGTGATGAAATCCTTCCCTACAAAGCTGTACTAAGTCCAAGATATGTAGAAGCTCTCTGCAAAGCTGGCAAGAAAGAATTCTTAATATTTCAAGCATTTAGGGACAACACTCCCACATTTTTCAGTATATGTCACTTATCTGAACAAGCTTAAATAACTACAAGACTGCTCTACTCTAACATGAAATAATCTATCTGTCTAACATATGGATTAAATAAATCAACTGTGCTTGGTGTTAATTGACACAACAATGCATGGAGCTTCGGTTCTTTCCACATGAATTGAGAATGAATTGTCAAAAGGAGTTTGAAAAGGACACCCAGTCTATCATTTTTGTAACATTCTCACTCCTCTGCATTTCTATTTGTAGCTGACTCAATACTGAAACGGGAGAAACGCCTGCGGACAAGAAGGGTACATTTTGAAAATGTGACCGTATATTACTTTAGCCGGCGGCAGGGCTTCACGAGTGTGCCGAGTCAGGGTGGCAGCACACTGGGCATGTCCAACAGGCACAGCTGGATCAGGCAGTACTCACTGGGGGAATTTGCCCTGGAGCAAGAGAGAATTCACAGAGATATGCTCAGAGACCACCTGAAGGAGGAAAAACTCAACTCAATTAAACTCAAGGTAAATGATCAGTCATCTATATAAAATCAGATTTGTCACACATATGTTATGCATTATTTATCAGATACTTTAAGCTGTGACATCTATTTTTTACAACTTCATATTAAGAGCATCTTGGTTGTGATTCTTTCATGTTTTAGCTGACTAAGAATGGCACAGTGGAGTCTGAAGAGGCCAACACGCTCACAGCAGAGGACATTTCTGATGACGACATTGATCTGGACAACACAGAGGTAGACGAGTACTTCTTCCTGCAGCCTCTAACAACTAAAAAGCGCCGTTCCCTGCTCCGTTCCTCTGGGGTAAAGAAGATTGACGTGGAAGAGAAACATGAACTGCGAGCCATCCGGATGTCCAGAGAGGACTGCGGATGTGACTGCAGAGTCTTCTGTGACCCAGAGACTTGTGCCTGCAGCATCGCAGGAATCAAGTGCCAGGTAAATCCCATGTCATGCAGCTTGTGAGCAAACTGTAGTTTTGAAATTTTCATTAGTTAGTTTTTATTTTCATCTAGTCTTTCAGTTCCATTTTTGATCTTTGTCACTTAAGTATTTCAGATACAATGACTTACAAAAGTGAAAAACAGACAATGGAAGAAGGCATAATTTATAAAATCATTGTGTATTAAGTCCTGCATTGTGCAAAATAAATGTATTCTATTGAATTTCTCTTTAATCACTTACAGTCATGTAGGTCTTAGTTTTTATTATGACAGTTTTGTATTGATTAAATCTTGTCATCACTACATTATGTAGGTTTAATCCCTTTCAAATGATGAAGGCAGTAAATCCTGTGTTGTGTTTAGGTGGATCGTATGTCATTTCCATGTGGCTGCTCAAAAGAGGGTTGCAGCAATTCAACTGGAAGAGTGGAATTTAATCCCATCCGTGTTCGGACCCATTTCTTGCACACTATAATGAAGCTCGAACTCGAGAAGAGTCGTGAGCAGCAGCAAGCGTCCCCCACCAACGGCTACCACAACGAAAATAATGACTCTCTGGTTCAGTCTCAACACAGGTTGGAGTACTCTCTATCTGACGCTGTTCCACAGACTGCCAGCATGCACCTGCAGACTGCAGAAGAGATGGATGAGCCACTAGATGAAGAAGATGAGGAAGATGAGGAGGAAGATGATGAGGAGGAGGAGGAAGAAAATGACGAGGACGATGACGAAGATGAAGAGGATAGCAGCAGTGTTTGCAGTGGACTCTCTGACTCAAGCACTCAGAGCTTAGCTAACAGTGACTCAGAGGATGAGGAGGAAGATGATGAGGATGAAGACAAGTCAGAGAACTTTGAGGATGATATGACATCCCCATCTGTGTCCCATACTGCAGTGGTTCCCTTGTCGTCTGTGTTGTGTTACAGCGATGACTCTGTGGCACATGATAACCATATGAATGGAAACACATATTTAATGAACTCTTCCACAGCTGAATACTATCAGCTGGGGAGCTCTAGTGCCATAGCCAATGGCCAAAACAACCAAACCAGTGAACCTTACGCGGACACCTTACCATTTCCAGATCCGGTGAGCACAACAAACAGCAGCGTGACCCAGGGACCATTCAACATGAGTGCTGAGCAGTACACAGACTATCCTAATCCAGCTGAGGAACATTACACGGCTAGTCAACATTTCACTCTGACCAATGGAACTCCAGCCACTCATTTGACCTGCTACACACCCGATCAGGAGAATAAGGTGATGTCCAAATCAGCTTTTGTGGAGCAGGCCGATAACAAGAATCAGACACAGTTCCAAAACTACCTGAACAATAACAACCAGGGTTCCTACAGCAGTCACAATGCATGTATGACGTCGGAACAGCCGCAGCAAGAGTCTGGAGTTAACGGACTTTCTGACCTAACCTTACTAGCGAACAACACTAAAAACCTTCCTTTACCAGACCATTGCCCCGAGGTCACAGCCATTTAGTGGGCCTCATCTTTTTAAGCATTCTGTCATTACCGTGTCTTTATTTGAGAAGAACTCTGACCAAGTGGTATTTTACGGGGATATATTCATGGCCTTTTGCATTATCTGACCTTAACTTCAAAGCAATTTACAGCACCATGGTACATTTTCATCTGTAACTATAAAGCCATAGGTTCATGATGGAAATGAGGAATCTGCAGCCTTGAGGTTTCTTCAAATGGCAAGAAAGATCACAACATAAACAATGCCATGCTCAGCAATGTATCTTGTAAGTTCAAATGTAAAGTTCTAGTTTTAAACAGATATTGTACTGTAGATGGAATTTTTCTATGTCTACTGTATGTGTCAAATGTGCAAAAAAGTTTGTCAGTTTATTTATTGTTTCTGAATTATGTGCATACTTATTCTGTATATTGTAAATGTTTTGATAAAAATAAGCATGCCGTTTTGAGAATCTCAGTGACATTTAGAGGGAAAAAAAATCGCCATTATTTTATATCAAAATGTGTTGTATACATTATGTACATTTTTCTTCTGTTTTTTGTCGCTATTATATGCTTTTCTATGTTTTCGAAAAGCATGAAACAGTCTGAAATCTTATTTGTATGTTTGGATTACAGCATCAAAAGCATCAAGTATCAGACATTTAATAATTCACAGTCTTTTGCACTTCCGGGGCATACAGGTGGTTTTAACTGATAAACACTTGGACGGTGGAAAAATATGGCTCCAAGCATGTTTCTGCTGTTCACACTTAGACTAATGTGATTATTCTAAGCAACAAATGAAGATTATTTTAAGCATTGATTTGACACAGGGATATTAATAAAGTAGCACTTTGACATATTTCCAGAAGTATGAGAAGCCTTTTGATTCATCGTAGACAACAGACAGCTACTGTATGTTTATCATTAGGCTTCAGAATTCAGTTGAAATGAACATGCAACAGTACCCAGTCTCCATCACCAACAAAACACTGACATATATTGCGTCAGTATCTTGAAAGTGTCTATTAATGTTGTTTATTTATGTGGATCCAAAAATATTCCCTATTTGTTCAACTGAAGTGCAATAGTCAGAGGGCTGTCTAATAATAATATTTTTGGCTGATTGTCATAGTATTTAACATTTGTGCTTACATTGTACTTAAGGCGCCATTAATTTCATAAAAATAAGCCACATTTTAGAAATTGTATATGAATAAACAAAGGGTGACAATCAAAGGTCATTGTTAAATGTGATTCATACAGTACATGACTCATCCTATGAGCCATGAATGACAAATAAGAAAAAAACAGTTAACCAAAAATGTGTAAATAACCTTTTCCACATCTTGATAAAACAAAAGAAATTTTATTACTCCACAATTAGGCAATTACTATTAGTGCTTCTGAGAAAATACATTTTCTACTTTCACCTTGAGCTCTGCTCCTGCATGAATACAGACATTTGACTCTTTCAAGCTTGCACAAGTGTACATATCTGCCACTCAGAAGGGTCTGTAGCAGAGACGGGGGGTTGGGGGGTGTTCCTGTGTGACTGGCAAGTGGCTGGATCCTCTCGCACCACTTCTGTGGTGAAATTAAGTGCACAGACTGCATCAACATGTCCTACACTACAGATGATTGTGCCAAAGCATAAAGTGTGAGGAGGCTAGATACAATAACACTGCATCTAAGATTCCTGTGTTTGATTTATTTTCCAGTATTTATTATGAATAATATATTAAAATGTGTATTTATTGTGGTTTTACTGAAAGTCTGTATTGAGTAAATTGCTTCATTATCTTAAAATTGTCTTTGGGTTCATGCTGGTTGTGAGTTGTAGAGCTTCATGTGCCTGATTTATTTAATTCTATTTCATATTCTGTGAAATGCATACGTTTTGCACAATGGTACAAATTTTTCAGTGTTTGGTTTACAAGTGTAGATAAATTCTACTTCATTTCAATTGTTTCATTTTTAACATGATTTTGAAATAAACTTATTTAAACTTGCTCTTTTGATTTCAGTACCTTGTGATGGTTTACACACACACACATATATAACTATTATTACCCAGCACTGGGCTTGTGGTACTACTATATGATGTGCAAGTGCTACATTGTCAAATGTATGGCTTCATCACTTTTTAGTGCAAAGCGCCCTCTGCAGACCACAGGGAGAAAATAGACACAGTGGATGTCGGCACTAACCAACTGCATTTATTGAGTTCAAAATAAGAAATCCTAACACCAAGGCACTCTGATAACATAACACAGTTTTCATTTTATGCAAAAAGCAATTTTCCACAGCCATCTTAACACTAGTGCCTGCACCAGATAGTATTCATTGGTGGTGAAATTCATTTGATCAACAAATTGAACGCCCTTGTTGGATCATATTGATATTCAAAGTACCCTTTACAAAACACAGGGAAAATATTACAATAAACAGATCTCAAGAGTGGTAAACAGTTGGTGTTATAATATTTTACTTTTTAATAAAATGTAAGTTGGTTTTGCAGTAAAATATTGCTACTGCACTGAACCCCTTACGTTCTTTTTTATGAAACAATTCAATTTCTCTCAGGTCCAAATTCATACTCAAATGTACATCTCTGTCTCTAAAAGAAATGTGGCCTTTAACATTTTCTGAACCTTATATATGTATGAATATAAATCGAATCACCTCTACACTCTGGCCCTAATCTAAAAGTCCTTTGGGTCGCAACACTCTGGAGGTCATCAGAGATCTGTCTCAACCACATCACTCCCACCACTTCACCCACACAGCATAACATTACATAAAAGGCACTTGACAGTAGCACATAGGACGTTTTGTATTACAGAGGCATGATGCACATCATAATTGTGTTTCAGATTTTTCGCTTTTCAATCTCTTTGGAGCATTTGGGGATTTTTAATATTCAACTTGTAATGTACTTAGTCCAAAAATACTCAGTGTGGGCTTAACATACCCAATACTGCTTAGGTTGGTGCCTGTGTTGGTGTATAGCAGTATTAACACCTCAAACGCAACAGAGGCACTTGTCAACACAGTGCACCTTTAAGATATGAAGACCTCTCCTGGCTCACAGTCTGACTTTGTTTCATTGTTTTTGCGGCTTCTTTCCAGCAGCGGCACACTGTGCTCTCTCCAGACTTTGCAGAAGCAGCAGTTTAGTTCTTCTACGTATAAAAATAAATTAAAGTGGTCAGTAATGTAAAAACTTCTTCTTAACTGCATTCAATATAAAATACTCTTGGTCCTTTTACAAAGTGGCTATTTTCTAAGTGGTAGTCTGTACAGTCAAATGAAAGACCAGAGCTGGTATCTATCTGAGGGGTTGCAGGACGCCAGCGAGGGATGCTCATGACGGGCACTCAGACACATATTGAACCCTGGGATGTAGAATAACTGGTTCTGTAGGAAGAGAAAAATATTAATTTCTTAAACAAACAATCAAAACGTATCTAAAGTGACAAATGAATGCACAAAGCAGAAGAATCATAAAACCAAACTCACATCTTTTAGTTCCCATTTTTGCTCTGTTCCGACAAATGTGTTTCTGCCTTTATACTGGCAGTCTTCCAGTTTGACAGCCCCGTCTGCCCCGTGCAAACACAGCTCCTTCTGAATGTTGTGTCTAATCTCATGATGTGTGGAGTACTCAAAATACTACAGCATGGGAAACAGAAAAAGGGACCCCTTACTTCTACAATATAAGAGAATCATACATGCATCCTTTCTCAAACACAGATGCAAAGTACATGTTTTAACTGACCTGGTTTCCACCAAGGCCATGACATGGGTACATGATCAGCTGTTTCCCACCCTCATTGTTCTCTCCAGCATCCAGACATGACTCTTTGCCTGTATTTTTTACCTACAGAAAGAGAAGGAGCAAGAGGGGAAGGGGAAAGCAGAGAGAGGAAGCAAAAGAAAAAAAAAAGCCAACATCCAATGCAAGCTGTTCAAACAACTTTAGTCTCTGGAGTGCTTTCAGTGGTGTCAAATTGGAACTGCTCAGTACCCTCTGGAGATCCTAAGTAGAAACCCACAGTGGCTAGACAGAGCTCTGAGGTTTGGAAAGAGGGGAAGCAGTGGTGGGAAGTGTGATCTTACGGAGCCAAAGCGGAGTGGGTTGAGATCAGGCATGAAGACCTCTGGAAAGACGTTCTGCAAATACCAGGAGAAACTCTTACACTGCCGCCGTGCTCGGAGCTCCACACGCTTGGAAATATCTCCAAAGGTTTTCTGTTGAAATGGTCATTTACTTGGTGAGAAATTAAAACTGAACATCTGACTCTGGAGAGTAAGGTTTCTTTACCTTATTCTTGGACCTTGCCAACTCATTCTGCAAACACCCTGAATAATAATAACAATCTCAAGTGTCTAATCTAAACTAATTATGCATAATAAAAAAACAACAACTTATGACTATAAATCAAGTAGCCCAAGGCACACAGGAGTATATCACTTTGGAAGCCCTGTTTGCTAAATTTAATTTAAATATTATGAACAAACAGACTCAAGTCCAAGGCAAACAGGACTATTGCACTTTTGAAATCCTGTTTTTTTAACATTAATTTAAATATCAACACTTAATTTGAGTAATGTGAATTACAATGTTCCTGTGACTCCTTTGTTAAACAAATGAAGTAGAACAGCAGTGCAGACAATTACCTGTTTCTTTTTTTAATTGCACCGTAGGAGCAAATTTTGAAAAAATTCTGGACACTTCAAGCTCTTGAATAATGAGAGCACTTACTATAATGACGAGGACGCTGCCTGCATTAGCGTGCACTGATAACTACTACAGTGGATACGATGGGCAGTTGATGATAGCCTGTCTGTTTGAAGGCAGCGAGAGAAGGCTGGCCCACTCTGAGGTATAGCCCTGAGGAACTGTTAATAGCACCGATGGGACCATGTGTTGGGAAATGCGGACAGCCTGGTGTCATTTACCAGAACTGACTAGTTCGTTCAGATTCCTTTTGAGCAATTTAACAGCTTTCAGACCTTAATAGCCACTTGAAAGTAAAGCCTTTCAAGTGGTAATCTATCTGTCTACACTGCAACACAAATTGAAATGAATTTCTACAAAGATTCATGCATTAAGAAATACATAGAGAGATGCTACACTTTCCTCTGAAATGAGACTGTTAACAAGTAACTTGTTGTCTATTACTTGTGTGCAAGCTGTATTTATTCAAACTTGTTCTACGATAGTTCAGGAGTGGTTTATGATATGGAACTTATTACAATAATTTGCTGCTCTTTGAAAAGCATTGAACTTAACACAACAGGAAAAAAAAATGTACAGGATTTCAAAGATGTGTTAGAAGAAGAGGTAGTACGTACATCTTTGGCCATCTGCGCAGCTTGCTGGTTACGACGGTAAAAGATCTCCTTGTAGTCATCCATCCAGACTTCAGCAAGTCGTACCTGGTTACGAGCAATCACTTGAGTGCCCTTGGGGAAGGTGTGGGGACTCTTAGTGCGGAAAACATGACCAACAACTGAGCAAGGGATGATCTCCAGCTGTCCTCCACACTGCCAGACCTGCAGGATAATCGGGAGACAAAACAAGGAGATGGGTGATGACACATTTTAGACACACCTATAATGCTGTCCTAATAATGGAATGGGTTTAAGAAGGTAAATAAATATCGACAAGAAAGAGAGCCTTGCGACATCTTACCCTAAATGACATTTCAATATTCTCTCCACCCCAGATTTCCATTTCCTCATCATAGCTTCCAATATGATAGAAATATTCTTTTGAGATGGAGAAGAGTCCACCCGCAAAAGTGGGAGTCCTGTGAACGATTCAGAGAAAAGCTTGAATTGTCTGCATTATTACAGTGCAATTCTATTTTTAATCATCTATTTGCTTACTTGATGGGATATGTTTCATCCTTCCTCCTTTGTTTCTCATGATCAGGCAGGCTTTCCCAGCCAAAGGACAGGCCCCAGTCAAAGTTGCCCCGGTTGTGGTTCTGGCCATAAGGAGATGGTTTCATGAACTCAAATGTATTGAGATCAATTGTGGTTATATCCGGACTGACTACAGCTGTGGAGTTCTCCGCTATCCTGGCCAGCAAAGGCTCAAGCCAACCACTGAAGCATTCACCTGTTAATGCACAGATGAAGAACATTTCATCACACACTCTGTCTCAACAATAACCAGTGAATAATTACTGCTCTAATTAAGAAGGCAAATCCAAACAGGTTATGCCTGAAGAAAATTAATGCACTGTGAGTTATACTGTAGGTATGAAAGTATGGGCGAGTCTCACATGAATCACATTTTCTGTATAAGAAATGTCATTAGTATTGACTAACAGTGAGCATCCAGAAAGGTGAGCGTGTCACCAGTTGCGACAGAGGCACCCAGTAGTCGAGCAGTGATGAGTCCTTTTCTTTCTCGTTGCCGAACAACTCGCACAATATTAAGCTGTTTCAAATACTCGTCCAGATTGTCCTTCAGTACATCTGGAAGTATAGACATAAAGGATGTCAAGAGCAATATGGGATTTATATCAAAGTGAATGCTGCACACATATTCTTAAACACTTGACTAACTGTGCCATAAACTGACTGCAATGTACAACATCAAGAACATGAAAATGGACATCAAGCCCATGACCGACTTTGGCTTGTTACAGACTCCATCTGTGGCCTGCTCCAAACACTTATCAGTCTCAGAGGCACTGCTGTCTCTGAAATCTCCCTTCCTTCGAGCATATTGTTTCCTCGTTACACTAAACCCGTTTACAAGAGTCAGAGATAGGGCTCATTTCTCTTTGCTTTCAACCTCTCGTTATCTCCCTTTTAACTCTTCCTATATCTGTCTATAAACCCTACCCTTTCTTCTCCCTCTCCCCTTCCCTCTACATCCTCC
>JAQQAE010012092.1:0-13319 GCA_029823295.1 Pseudamia nigra | reverse complement strand
CAACATAAATGAACGAAAAAGATTACAGGCACAGCTAGGAGGATATTTCTGATTTAGACATAAAAACTATTTATTCCTGTCAATTGATCACAGAATGTCAACAGATTTGTCCCCCTCAGTATTGGTAAAATATCCATTTGTCCTCCCCAGTATGAATGTGAGTGTGAATGGTTGTTTGTCTCTATGTGTCAGTCCTGTGACGAACTGGCGACTCATCCAGGGTGTACCTCGCCTTTTCCCTCAGTCAGCTGGGATGGGCTCCCGGGGGGGGGGTTGGGCTCCAGCGCCCCCCCCCCCCCCAAAAAAAATTGCCACTGCCTATTAAACGTAGTTTAAAAAACTAATAGCTGTTGTGACCATTGTTAAGTCATTAACACTGACATATAATAAACATAAACTTATGCATTAACTAGTTCTAATACTGCATCATAAAAATACTGAGAGAAGACAAACATCATTGTTAAACACTTATTAGACACATTAATTAATTATTAATTAAACAACAGTTATGAATGCAGTCTTCTTGTGTTACATGTTTTCCTGGTAATAATAGATGATCAGTGAGTGCTCTCATCTGATTGGACCTGATCAGTACACTGGACAGTTTCATACATCAAACTGAATAAAATAATCCAGAAAATGAACAAAACCAAACAATGTAATATACATAATGAACAATAATTAATAAAATAATCAAGAAAAATATCAAAAATATAACAAATGTAATACCTATAATGAACAAAAATGATCAAAAATGAATAAAGTAATCAGGATTATTTTTGTTCATAGTTAATGTTAATTTTTGTTCATTTTGTTGATTTGTTGATTTTTATTCATTGAGTTAGTGCTAATGACCAAACATATAGGATTCCTATGGAGGGTTAGACTACATCTAATTCAGAATTTATTGGTTCCTTCTGCTGAAAGCTCCACTTTTGACAAGCCTTAACGTACATTTTTTCATTTAAATGTTAACACCTTATTATAAGTTGGCTGTATGACTGAACACAACACCCATCACTGCCAATTGTCAAATGTAACAGTGGTGAATAAAGGCCCAATGATATGTTAAGTTCACGTACGGATGCGGAGGGGGCGTTCCCTTTGGTCTCAGCGTGCATTACGTTAAAGTTTGGTTCGATTTGGAGGGGCTTATGGATCCGTCGTTAAAAGTAGGAAACGGAGCAGTGCCTCCGGAAACTGTGCGGTCGCTCTAGCGCTCACGAAAGAATAGAACAGAACGCAACTTGTAACACTGAAAGATTAACAGAAATGGCTCAACTTTTTTAGGACAGTCTTTGCCACAGACTGTATATATATAGTGACATTTTGGACGACATCTTGGAGGCAAAAACAGGATGCAACCATATTCTTACATATGCGTATGACATAGGGGAAGCTAAGTAACTGCTAGCCTACAGACACGCCAAAACTTCACAAAGCAGTGTTAAACAAAGTCATATTACAGTGTTGTTAGTGTAAACACTTATCCACAACTGCAGTTGAGTGTATCTCAGGTAAAACTGAATAAATACAAAATACGAAGGTTCAACTCGGTTCGACCCGTTACGTGTAATCAAACCCTAGCACGGCAGTCATTTGTCGGATTATTTGCTGTAATATCTTAATAAGGGAGCAAAAAGTTAAAGATGGACCTGATCACTTATTAGAGGGAACAAATAAAATGTCTGAGACGTAATGACTCATGACAAAATCTTTTGCTTAGTGTTTTCAGAGAGAAATCCATTCTAACTCTACACTGCCCACTACTGGATGCATCGTGTACATCCACGCCCACGTAGGGTACGTATTGGAGTATAAATGCCAGAGACAATTAACAACGTTTGATACACAACGCACTTGCATAGAGTATAAATGGGTCTTGAGGAGGGAGGGGAGTACGTTCACAGCCTACAACTCAGACTGGGATTCACTCTCTGAAAGATAAGTTTGACTAATAGTGGGAACTACTGTGTCCTTCCAAGAAACTGTGAGCATTCACATTCATTTCTTACTAATTTCTTACTTTTCCAGATATTTGTCATACTTAAATGTTTCAGATCATGAAACAAATTTATATAATACATTTCAGAAAACACAGCTAAACACAAAATGCAGTTTTTAAATGAAGGTCTGTACTTTTAAGGGGGAAATAATATTCTCAGCTGAGTTCAATTTCTCTAGCCACACACAGGCCTGATTACTACCACACCTGTTCTCAATCAAGAAATCACTTAAAAAGGACGTGCCTGAAAAAGAGAAATGATCTTCAAAAGCTAGACATCATTGCTGTGATCCAAAGAAATTAAGGAACAAATGAGAAACAAAGTAATTGAGATCTGTCAGTCTGGAAAAAGGTTATAAAGCCATTTCTAAAGCTTTGGGACTCCAGTGAACCACAATGAGAGTCAGTATCCACAAATGTAGAAAACATTTGACTCCACCATAAGAAAGAGACTGGGCAAAAATGTTTCAAGATGAAAACCACTGCTGACCAAAACGAACATAAATATTTGTCTCAGTTTTGCCACAAAACATCTGGATGATCCTCAAGACTTTTGGGAAAGTACCAGACTGACGTGACAAAAGTTGAACTTTTTGGAAGGTGTGTGTCCCGTTATATCTGGCCTGAATGTAATATAGCATTTCAGAAAAAAAACATCATACCAATAGTAAAATATGGTGTTGGTAGTGTGATGGTCTGGGGCTGTTTTGCTGCTTCAGGACCTGGAAGACTTGCTGTGGTAAATGGAACCATGAATTCTGCTGTCTTCTAAAAAATCCTGAGGGAGACTGTCCGGCCATCTGTTCATGACCTCGTGCTGAAGTGCACTTTGGTTCTGGAGCAGGACAATGATCCAAAACACACCGGCAATTCCACCTCTGAATGGCTTAAGAAAAACAAAATGAAGACTTTGGAGTGGCCCAGTCAAAGTCCTGACCTGAGTCTCCGAGAGATGCTGTGGCATGACCTTAAAAAGGCAGTTCATGCTGGAATACCCTCCAATGTGGCTGAATTATCACAATTCTCCAAAGATGAGTGGGACAAAATTCCCCCACAGTGCTGTAAAAGACTTACTGACAGTTATCGCAAGCACTTTATTGCAGTTGTTGCTGCTAAAGGTGGACCAATTAGTTATTAGGTTTAGGGGGCAAGCACTTTTTCACACAGGGCCATGGAGGTTTGGGTTTTTTCCCGTAAAAATAAAAACCTTCATTTAAAAACTTTTGAAATTAAACATTTTGTGCTTACTTGTGTTATCTTTGTCTAATATTATATTTATTTGCTGATCTGAAACATTTAACTGTGACAAATACAAAAAAGTAAGACATCGGGAAATAAGCAAGCACTTTTTCACAGCACTGTATGTGCTGTATTTTCCGGATTACATGTCGCGGTTTTTTGCATAGTCTGGCTAGGGGAGCGACAAATATATTAAAATATTTCGAGTATTGGGTATTTGTCACACTGGCAGCTGCTAGATGTCGCTCTAGGCTTGTGTACCTGCATTCGCCGCATCTGTATTACTGACAATTTAAAATGTAGACATTACCAGTAACAACCATACCTGCCATCAGCTTAACACCGGACATGTCGGTGCCCTCACTTACCCGGTGAGGTGGGGAGGCGAGCCGCGAGCTCTCGCTTCTGGCATCAAGCGTGCGGCCGCCCAGCCGAGCACTTGAAGCACGATCCCCAAACAAATGCAACCTGTTCTTCAGAGCAACTCATACACATTTTTTTTTTCTTCTTTGTTATGCATTTTTTGGCTCATGCGACTAACATTCCGGAGCTACATATCACCCGTAAAATACAGTATATAATATGCAAATGTGCATCCTTACATATACAACCAGCTTGATTTTTAAAAATCTTTTATAGTATCGGAATAATCTCCAAAAGAATTTTAAATATTAAAAGAGACATATCCTGCATTTTTGGTGCAATATTTAAAGATTCTGGACACGAAAGATGATGCAATGCAGTTTTAAGATTCAAAAATCCCTCTCAATGCTGTATTTGTTGCTAATTTCTTGTCCCTTCTCTGAACCTTGTTTGGAAATAATCCAGTTTTGGTCCCTCCCTGCCCCTCGTTCTGATAGGTTGTTTGTGAGAGTTCACGGGCTGTTGCTTCTGCAAATGACACAAGACTGAGAGCTGACCTGAGTCCAAGTGGGCGGGACCCAGGCCTCGGGATGAGGTGGCTGACAGGTGATGTGATGTCACATCTGAGGGAGAAGACAAACTGCAGGTTATCAGGCAGATTCAGCTGAACTGGATCAGAAAAGCTCTGTGTGCTGTTTGTCTCTGAACTAACAGTTTTGATACTGCATCATTACTTTAGGGCCCAGGAACATGACCCTCCCCCCACACCCCTGCTTTGTTCAGGGACAGAGACCCTAACGACTCTGTAACGACCTTAGCCTAGGTGAAACTACACCCCTTAGGAGGAAAGGGTGGAGTCCTGAACCACAGAGTATAAATTCTCGTTGCCTGCTGAAGAAGCTTCCTGGATAAGTAGCGAAACGTCTTCAAAACAAATTTCCAGTCCAGTTGACAGAAGGAAAACCACACGCCTTGATTTTTCATTTGTCTCTTTTAACCTCCTATGACCCAAGCTGTTATTTGATATCGATTTTTTGGATATTATTTGTATTAATCAGTCAGTGTTCCAGTCTCTGCAGCTGCACCTGAATGGATGAACAGGTCTAAAATACTGCGATCATGCCTCTAAATAGGATCAATTAAAAGGAGCGATATTGTCTTATGACACAGTAACCAGAGAACAGAGCACCATGGCTATACTTTGTGTATCCATTCCTGTAATTTAAAGCCTTCTGCAGTGTCATGTAATTAAAGTTTGCTAACATTTTATAACATTCTGAAGCAGCAGCACCACTGATGTTGCAGTGGCAGAAACCCTGTGTTTAGAAACTGAAGTGAACCATTGAGCTCATGAAGCAGGGTGTGGTCATGTTCTTACACTGACCTACCTGCAGCCCCGACTTGTCACTCATTAAAAACGTTTGGTGAACTATGACAGGGTGGATAAAATCCTACATCCTCCTGGCAAAACCTTTCAGTTCCAAAACTACAGCCAGGTCTGTTCAGTTCACAAACACTTACAGAAGAGGTGAAACAACATATTAAAAATAGAAATGTGTTGCTCTGGCATCAAATTCAAAATGAGCATGTGAATAAACAAAAAGACAGATTTCAGTATGTTTATGTTGTCTAGGTCTTCCTGGCCATTTTGAATGTGAACATTTTTTTCTGTGTTCTGCTAAATGGTCAATGCCTAGTTTATATCTTCATTGCATTAGTTTATGCTGAGAGCTTTGGGATTGCTGACCTGCTACACCTTTGATGTAAGTTTGGTGATCTTCTGCCTCTGATTCAAAACCATTTACGCTACTGAGAAAATAAAAAATGTGGTCTGTGACCTTAACATTAAGGACTTCAAGGTCAGTGTCACCTATTTTTAATTTTGACTAAGGCCTTGACCTGAAGCAACACTCTTGTAATTCTAGCATCCCTAGCCTCTCTATTCAAAAATAATCATCCTAATGAAAACACTGCATTGCACTCCATTGTAATGCTGCCAGATTCATGTGCCACTAAAACAGGGAAATGCATATTCTATGAGACAATTACTAGAATGCAATGCAGAATTTTTTTGCATTGCTAAAAAGACTGAGGTCATGTTGTTTGGGCCTTATGATGCCTCTAAAGCTTACTGTATGTGGACCTATTTTTTTAAGTCAATGTTTGACACTTAGAGCAACACACCTGGGTGTTAGACTGAACAGTGATCTTAAATTCGATGCACAGATTAGCTCAGTCTAGCAACTGGGCAAAGCTAAATCCATGCTTTTATCATGACTCGTTTAGACTGCTGCAGTGCACTTTACATTGGGTTTAGTCAGGTGTCACTCGACTACAGTTGGTTCAAGACACTGCTGCTCAGCTTCTAACTGGTGCAAAAAACAAGAGCACATGACTCCGATTTTAGCGTTACTTCAATGGTTCCTGGTTGCTTTCAGGTTGATTTTAAAATTCTTTTGTTTTTAAATGTCTTCACGGTCTTGCTTGACAGTATCTGTCTGGCCTGCTTCAGCCATGCACTCCCTCATGCTCTCTCAGGTCTACAGATCAGCCAGTAAATACAGATCAGCCAGTATATACAGATCAGCCAGTAAATACAGATCAGCCAGGATAAGTCGCCCTAAGACAAAGAGGAAGCTTTAGAGGTGACGGCACATTTTCAGTTGCTGCCCTGAAACTGTGGAATGAGTTGCCTTAGAACATCAGGCAGATCGACTCACTTCCTGTTTTTACATCCTGTCTTAAAACACATTTTCTCTTTGGCTTTTAACGCAGTTTGAGATGTTGACTTTTATTGTTTTTATTTTTTTATTGTTTTTATTATTAATTTTGTACTTGTCCTCATGTCTGTGAACAGCACTTCATTCAGCGGTATTGTTTTTAAAGTGCCTTATTTACAAACCCCCATTCCAGTGAAGTTGGGACGTTGTATAAAACATAAATAAAAACAGAATACAATGATTTGCAAATCCTTTTTAACCTATTTTTAGCTGAATACATTTCAAAGACAAGATATTTCATATTCAGACTGATAAACTGTATTATTTTTTTGCCTAGGACAGCAGTATGTTTACCACTGTGTTACATCACCTTTCCTTTTAACAGCACTCAATAAGCGTTTAATTACTGAGGACTGAGGTGGAATTCTATCCCATTCTTGTTTGATGTATCACTTCAGTTGCTCAACAGGCTGCGGTCTCCACTGTTGTATTAGGTGCTTCATAAAGCAACACACATTTTCAAAGGGAGTTGTCTTGCTGAAATAAGCAGGGACATCCCTGAAAAAGCTGCTGGTTGGATGGTTCTACCTTTTAGTATTAATGGAGCCTTCACAGAAGTGCAAGTCACCCATGCCTTAGGCATTAACACACCTCCTTGCCATAACAGATACTGACTTTGCACTGATAACAGTCTGGATGCTCCTTTTCCTTTTTAGCCTGGAGGACACGAGCTCGGGTACAGAGAAACTGGCTGAGTGTCTGGGTGTTGTTGTTATATGGCTTTCACTTTGCATGGTAAAGTTTTAACTTTTACTTGTAGATGTAGTGATGAACTGTGCAACTGACAGTGGTTTCCTGAAGTGTTCTTGAGCCCACGTGGTAATATCCTTTATGAGTGAGGTTGGTTTTTAATGCAGTACTGCCTGAGGGATCGAAGGCCATGGGCATTCAATGTTGGCTTTCGGCCTTGCTTCTTACTTTTTTTCTCCAGATTCTCTGAATCTTTTGATGATATTATGGACTGTTGATGATGAAATCCATGAATTCAATGCAATTGTACGTTGAGACATGTTCTTAAACTCTTGGACAATTTGCTCACAGAATTGTTTACAAAGTGGTGAATCTCACCCCGTGTTTGCTTGTGAGCGACTGAGTATTCCAGGGATGCTCCTTTTATACCAATCAAGACACCTGTTTCCAACCTGTTCACCTGTGGAATGTTCCAGGTGTTTTTGCGTATTCCTCAAACTTCCCAGTCTTTTTTTTCTCCTGTCCCAGCTCTTCTGGAACATGTTACGGGTATCAAATTTAAAATGAGTGAATATTTGTGACAAAAACAAAATAAACAAAGAAAAGATAACGCTCATCAGTATGAACATTAACTACATTGGCTTTGTAGTGTATTCAATTGAATATAGGTTGAAGAGGATTTTTAAATCATTGTATTCTGTTTTTATTTCCATTTTACACAACATTCTAAATTCATTGGAATTGGGCTTTGTTAAAAAACAAACAAACGTATAAATTTGGCTTTTCTGTTGATTGTGAGGTTGATGTTGATGAAGTCAATAGCTGTGAGCCTAAGCAGATTGTTGGTCAGGTGTTGTTGGTACATGCGTCCTATAAGCTGCTGCTTTGTGTTCCACAGTGCTCTCTGCTGCGCTCACCAGAAGGATGGCAGGAGAAGACTTGGTGCTGGACGATCCCAGCCTTTGCTTCTCCCTGAGAGAGAATGAAGAGCAGCGGCAGCTCCTGTGCAACGACCGCAGGAGTAAGTTCAACATCAATCCGTTCGGCCTGCGCTTTGGGAAACGTCATAACAGCTACATGTACAGAAGAGCCATAAAGAGAGCCAGGACAAATAAGTTCCCCCCCATTTCTTTGTTCCTGTGAGAACTGGAGGTGCCTACTTGACGCAGTGGATCATCTTCCACTGAGGACTGCTGCGAAGGAAGTGTCCATCTGTAACATGTTTCTATTTTAATGTCACTAAAAGGATGTTCCCATGAATCCTCTTTTGTACTAAAGTTTTAATGTGAAATTGGGAGATCAGTGATGTGAAGAAAACCTATTTGAGCAAAGAAATTTCCAATGACCTCCGGCTGTTTTAACATACCTCAGTCGTTTAAAAGTACTATTTTATGAACTTCTGTTATCAACATTAAAGGTCCAACATCATTAACTTGTCCAGCTTATATGTGTCTAATAAATACTTCTGTAAGGGTTTTGACAAAATAAAATGTGTAGATTTGATTTATCCTTGTCTTCCTTTTACAAGAGCCTCTTTATGATTTCTCTGAATGTTGTACCGCTCTACTTTTGATCAGAAAAGCTCTTATTGGCTCAACAACAGTTATTCTCAAGGTGACCTGTGATCGTAATCTGATTCAAGGCAGTTGTAAACACACAGTAATACACTTCACAGACAAAACAAATGTCAGAAATATTAGCAGCTGGGTAATAACAGGTTAGCTTATAGGGGGCTGCATTATATTATTTCTATTCATGTTCCTGCAGGTGGACAGTAAGGATTTGTGCAGTTTTTGTAGTAGCACTAATAGGGCTAAAGACTCTGTACCCACCCTTCCTCTGCACAAGACAACTGATGGGCTAAAGCACATTAAGACAAGAAATCAAACAAATTAACTCACAACAAGACACACGTGAACTGAAAATCATTTCAGGTGACTATCTGGTGAATCTGATGAGAGAATGCAAAGCTGTTATCAAAGCTAAATTTGTCTACTTTGCTCACTGTAAAATATGATGCATGTTCTGGGTTGTTTAACACTTTTATTTACTACATAGAATTCCAAAAAAGTTGGGATGTAAATAAAATATAAATAAAAACGGAATGCCATGATTTGCAAATGTCATAAATGGGTAATTCCATGCAAACTCAACAAATATTGGGCTGGGTATATACATATAATTAGGCTGGGTTGTACTTTTGTCAGGACAAGATTTTGGATGTCGAATGTTGAAGTTGAGACATTTTACCATTTCATATAAAATATTAGCTCCCTGTGAATTTGATGACAGCACCACATCTCAAAAAAGGTGGAACAGGAACAACAAAAAGATGGAAAAGTAATGGACACAAATCAAAAACAACAGGAGCATTTGACACTAATCAGGATAACTGGTAACAGGTCAGTAACATGATTCGGTGTAAAAGGAGACTTTTTGAGACAGAACCTGTCAGATATAATATGTGACAAGCTGTGTCTTAACATTGTGGAACAATTTCAGAAAAATGTTCAACATAAAATTGTGAAGACTTTGAAGATCCCACCATCTACAGTGTATAACATCATCAAATGATTCACAGAATCAGGAGGAAGGTTGAAGGCCAAAACTGGATCTTCAGACCCTCAGATGGCACTGCATTAAAAACAAACATGATTCTGTACTGGAAATCACTGCATGGGCTCAGGAACACTTCCAGAAACCACTGTCTATGAACACAGTTTACTCTGTAATCCACAAATACAAGTTAAAGCTGTATCATGGAAAGAAGACGCCATACATGAACACAATCCAGAAACACCACTGTCTTCTCTGGACCAAAGCTCATTTAAAACATCTGGGGCTAAATGGAAAATGGTCCTGTGGCAAAATGAATGCCTCAGACTGTGATCTCTGGAACTGTTCCTGAGATTTCCAAATCACCATTCTGTTTTTTTTGTTTGTTTGTTTGTTTTTTTAAACTGGGGTTGTAATTCCATACATGCTCTTTCACACTCTGGAGGTCTTGATGTGGAAAACCGCTGAAAGACAAGGTGTGTCAAAACATTTGACTGCTAGTGTACAAGGTTTTGAATGAATAAACCGTGTTGTAAGGTCAGAAGGTGGTGCTATAGGGTACGTTACACACAGCTGTCATGAACAGAGTAGAGCATGCTAATACTCGTTCCATTAAAATGTTTTTTCCTCAACTGACATGACCTGCTGGACCAGACATGTTTCAACAGTTGAACTGAGATAAATGTTCATGTTGCCAGAATATATTCAAAAAAGGTGTTGCTGTTTCCTTTTTGCACATTCACTCTATTTCAGAAATGGTGAGGCAAATTTTGAGATTTTATCTCTCCACTTTTACCATTTACATCAAGATTTTCTGATGAGAAAAAACAGGTATTAAATGGTTCTTAATTAACTGACAGAAAAACAATATTTTTTGTTCAGTTTTTGTTGCTTATTTCAATCATATTTGTTAACTTGCTTCATTATTTTTGTTCATTTTGTTGGGTATTTTACCAATCTTGGATTATGATTGGCGAATATAAATTGAATGGATTTTTCTGTTAATTTTCTTTATATTAGTTTACCTTAATTTCTGCTTATTTTGCTCAGTTACAATTTTGATTATTTTTGTGATTACTCTGGTTATTTTTTGCTAATTTTGTTGCTTATTCATTTTCACAACTTCCTTATTTTGTCCTTTTTTTAAAAAAATTTTAATTGATTACATTGTATATTTTTTTATTCTTTATTCCTACTCATTGAAGTGGAGCACAATGTGACTGAGTAGAAGTATTTCTTTTCCCTCGTAAATGTAACTAAAACTAAAAAGTATTCTTAGAAGTACATTTATTTTGAATTTTTTTAAAAACTACTCAAGTACACGTAAAGGAGTAGCTGTACATGCTTATCGTGGATGTAAGAACTTGAGGACCACCTCTCAGCACAAACTCACACTCAAACATCAGGAGCCCCTTCGAAACAAAAATGGAACCACATGCAGATCATTCGAGCCTCAGTTTATTAAGTTCCATATCGCTGTTTCCAGTACATTACAACACAAGGTCAGACAGTCACTGGTATTTCAAACAAACATGAGCTGGTCGTGTCCGCTCTGCTGGAGTGAACAGTTCATCCACTTTCACATAATTTTTGCAATTCATGTGTCCAACTAAGTATGCGTTCGTCTTTCTGCTTCTGTAGTACCACATTTAGACAAAGGCTGAGGACAGACTGAGTCCTGGTAGAACTTAAGGGTCCATTTGGCAGTGATTCCCTGCAGGGCAGAACTGAGAACAAAGAGTGCATATGGTGCAGTAGCAGAAACCTGGTTTGCTTTGCATATGAAAAATACTTGTAACAGCAGTATTTTAGCAGAACAAAGCAGCCTTCTGATACAGGGTTCTTCTTAATCCAGGTCCACATGGCTGAAATACAAGAATCCTTACAGTGATGCATCAGGTTATATTTCCTAGCACAGACACACTATCACAACAAATTCTCATTCTACTATGTGTGTGGAATTAAAATTGCACTAAAACAACAATACCAGTGTTTTCAAATTGGTTAAGAGGGAGTATGCAGTTGAGTGATGACAGACTGTCACCCTTATCGTCGAATCACGCCTAATGGCAGACTAATAAAACCTTAAAAGTGAAAAAACGCTGGGTTTGTTCTTTAAAATGAGTTTAACAGAGGGGGATGTTACAAAAGGAGTGTATATGTGTCGACAGGACTCTGGATAACAGGGTTTGGAGTGTGTGTGTGTGTATATATGGAGTTTTTTGGAGTTCAGAGATCCTTGAGGTCTTTCTGGATGCCCCACAGTGTGTCTGCACTCTTCTTCAGCTGGGCCACCTCATCAGGGGTCAGTGTCATGTTGACCACGCTGCTCACACCGCTGCTGTTCAACACACAGGGCAAAGACAGGAAGACCTCCTCGGCGATGCCATACATGTCCTGGAGAACACGCACAAGAGTCAAAAACCACGTAACAGCATGGGAACACTTTTATTAGACATCCAGGGTGAAGGACTTTATTTGTTCATGAGTCTGACCTTGACCATGGTGGAGACAGGGTGGACTCTGCTCATGTTCTTGACGATGCTCTCAGTCAGGTCAGCCACACTCAGACCAATGGCCCAGTTAGTGTAGCCCTTCAGCTTGATCACCTCATATGCGCTGAAAAATGAACAAAAATCCAAAGATGAAAATGAATATTCAGAAAAACTGACGCATTGATGCAAGTGTGTGGTTGGAGTTACAGTATCAATAGCCCCTTTAGTGCTACTACAACCACTGTACAAGTCAACAAAACAGTTAGACAGATCATCATAATTTTAAGAAATGCAAACTTTCAATGTGTCTCTAAGTGCAGCCACCAAAAACACCAAACGCTATGATGAAATTGGTCCTAATATACAATGTTGAAAATAATAAAAAGAAAGAAAAACCCTTGGGGGGAATATGTCCAAACTTTTGACTAGTAGTGTATATCTACACAGAGAGGATGGAGTCTTCTTCCATAGAGTCCGCTGTTGTGGGATTTTGTCATCTGAAGGAATGTATGCTGTCTTTGTTACTTAGATATGTTAGCTAAAAACATGTAACCCTTTAGATAGGACACAGATGGATACATGAAAGAGGTTTTGTTGATTTAGATAAAGGAAAGTAATCTCAGGAACCTCATATATTATGTATATTGCTAGTGTAGCCATAGGGGGTTGGCCTCAAATGTTTATTGGGGTACTTAAATACTTTCAGTGTCACAACCTCCAGGTGCAGGCAGATGAGAAGCTGAGACAACCCAACCATTTGTCCAGCTGACCTACAGATAACCTCTTTTGTCTCGTCAAGTATAAAAGCCATCCAAATTCACAAAACAGGGTAAGACGTTCTGAGCCTGCAGTGGTCATGAACGCTGTCCCTATTCAGTTGAATAGAAATACAAAAAGCATTTCCTTTCATGTGCAGAAGAAGACTTTGCACAGTGTCCGACTCTCCCATCATCAATTCACGATCTTGGTAAAAAATGAATGCAACTCTAGACATAAATAAATGTTGAGACATTGCAGAAGCTTATTGAATCAGTGCCACAGTAAATGTGTGCTGTAATCAAAGCTAAACGCAGAACAACAAAATATTATGCTCCCTAGCAAACTGAAGCCTTTCTTCTGATTAGTCTCACTGATAAGTGGTTTTCTTAAGGCTACACAGCTATTTAGTCCCAATCCCTTGAGCTGCCTTTG
>JAQQAE010012091.1:0-13319 GCA_029823295.1 Pseudamia nigra | reverse complement strand
GATTTACATGTAAAAGTCTCTTCGGATACAGAGAAATTCGCATAGCGAGCGTGACGCCGGAACGGATTAAACTCGTTGTGCGAGGTACCACTGTACATACGATACATTTGGAGGATGTGGGTGTGGTTTGTTAGCGCGTTGTCATTAGCCTGCATTGGAGAGAGCTGTGTGGAACAAAGTTAATTTAAACAGCTGTGTGAACACAGACACAGGAGAGAATGGATTCAGAGAAGTCTGAGAAAACAGCTCAGACACAAATTCAGAACTGAGGACTCGGAGAGACCTGGAGAGGGTTTTGACACTAGCAGCTCGACAGAGCGGAAGCAGAGCTGAAAGAACTGAGCCATTGCTCTGCGGAACAAAGCATCGAACTTTTAAGTAGCACATTGAGACTATTTGTAGATGTTAGAATGTTCTTGCTTCGTCGCACACAACATTACAGTGTTTGTATCCTGTTGAAATGCTATTGTTTCGTTACACCTCTTTGCTTTTGCTACAGTATATTCATCTTGTTAGATTTTCAATGTACAGTGGAACCTCGGGTTACGAGTGCATCTACACATAAATTTTTCGGGTTATGTGGAAGACATTGGGCAAAATTCTGTGACGTCTCACGAGAAAAAAATCAAGTTGCAAGTGAAATAATTTCAAGCACATGCTCAAATTAGGGCCCACAGCCTGCTAACTAAAGCTACCAAGCTAGCAACGTGCTAACAACAATAGCCTCAGACGACATCGGTAAACAAAAGCCTACAAAAGCCTAATTTCATGCATTCCTTTTCAGATAATTAACATAACTTCCTTTTCAAATAATAATGAATGAACATGCACGTACAGGTGTGTAATACATACTTTATATGGGAGTTTTCGTGGGTCTTGGAACGGATTACTTGGTTTTACATGTATTCCTATGGGAAAACCGATTCCGTCTCATGAGTTTTTCATGTCTCGAGTGTGACGCCAGAATGGATTAAATTTGTAACACTGGTTAGAGGTTCCACTCTAATTTTTTTGCCTTTTTACATTTTTCGTGTCTGACCGAGGGATCTTCTTTTCTGTGTCACTGTTCTATCCAAATAGGTTAAAATCAGTTTTGATGTCGGAGAACGTTCCGATCAAACACATCACACCTAAAGTAGCATGTTCTGAGAATAAGGAGTAGAAAATACACATAATAATGTAAAATACTTTTGCGCTATGTGTTTACCAATTCTTTTAAATGATATTAAAGTTACAGCCGTATCATTTGTGTCTTATAAACAATGAGCTTAAGTTATTTCCATCAGGAGTTTGACAAGAAATTTGACCATTTAATGTTGGTTGTAAATTTGTTATTTCTGAAGCAAATTTTCATTTATTTCAACCATCATGAATACAATGGCTGTACATTATACAGCACCCATTTGCCATCAGCAAAGTGAATTAAATAAATAAGCAACCACTAAAAAATGAACAAAATAAAGAACAAAATGATGTCATGCCTCTGGTCTCTTGCCTAATCAGCCCAACTCTCTTCACCTGTGCTCACACCAATCACTCAGGATATAAGCCCCAGTCATTCTGTACCAGACTGTCTTCATTCCCTGAGGAAAGACTTTCTAGTGTTCTTCTGGATTGGCTACCTGTTACCGATCCCACTCGACCCAGACCTGCCAGCCTCTCCTGGTTCATTGGTTCTCCACTTTTCTCCATATCACCATCCATCCATGCTCCGTGGGTGAGTGGTTTCCATCCTCGGCTCCCCTGCAGATCCCTGTTCCTGTAACTGTTAAGTTTTCCATTGTCAGCTACAATAAAGACTGTTGAGTGAACTTGCTGTGTCAGCGTTGCTGTTGGGTCCAAAATTACTGTATGTCGTAAATTAAAACACGCACACAATAAGCCACAAAATTTGAAACAAAACAAGCACATCGAGAAAAATGAACAAAATATCTGGTAAATTACCAAATGAAGAAAAACATCAACAAAATACGCCACAAAATGGAAAAAAATGACTAAAATAATTAAGTAAATGAATGAAAATGAACAACATAACCGACAAAATTGAGCCAAATGAAGGGGGAAATACCAAATACAGTATAAGCAAAGAAAAAACAAATAATCAAGTAAATCAACAAAAACAATCTGGTAAATGTAAAAAATGAACACAGTAATCCACAAAAATGAACAATTTTTTAAAATTCCCAAAATATTGAGGAACTGTATTAAACGCACAAGCACAAATGAACAAAAACTGAGCAAATTAAAAAACAAAATGAGGAAGGCATGGACACAATAAGCCACAAAGTTGCCAAAATAATGAAGTAAATGAACAATATAATCGACAATATTGAAGCACCAATATACAAAATACAACAAAAGAAGAAAATGAACCAAATAAGCAAAATGCAACAAAAATGAACAATATAAGAAACACAATGAACAAAAGGCGAGCAAAGTAAATAACAAAGCAAGCAAAATGTGAACAAAATAAGGCACAAAATCAGCAAAAATGACCAAAGTAATCAAGAAAACGCCAACAATGAACAATACTATCAACAATATTGAACCAACAATATACAAAATACAACAAATGAAGAAAATTTTGCCAAATAATAAACAAAATGGGATAAATAATGAACAAAATAATCAAGTAAATCAGCCTAAAATGAACAGTCCACTACATGGTGTTTGTCCAGTTCTGCCCCCTGCGGCCACTGAGCAGAACTGCCTTAAAAAATAAATCAATACAAGGTTAAGTTTCACTTTTCGAACGTCACAGCAATGAGGAACTGAGAAAACATTGTGGGCAGACCAGACTCTACGGACCAGTGTCAAAGTACTTCTCCAAATCTGCGTGTATTGGTTTTTTGATTCATTTATTTTTTTTTACACAATTCAGCACCGTATGACCTGAACTTCAGATTTTACGCCGAGAGGCAGCTGAGCGGTTTGTGAACAGGAGCAGGGTGTCAACCCTCTGTGCATTAGTCGGAGTAGTACACTGTATTTGGCCTGTATTTGGAGTACATGTAGTAGTGACCCGGTGCTGGAGTCACTCATGGATCCTTTAGATTTCCTAGAACCTGAGGATCTGTTGCGTTTTTTCCACCAGAAGAAAACAGAACTGTCTCTCATGGAGAATCCGCAGACGTTCCTCAACCAGCTGAGGGATTACAACCTCATTCCAGAGGACCGCTACAAGGTGAGCTACTGAGGGTGAGGCTGTATCTCCTCATCCTCCTCATCCTCATCCTCTTCATCCGTTTGCGCAGGGCGTTGAAAAGCGCGCCACAGGGAAGTTGCACGATGTGTCATAGGGCGCGCTTTGAGCCTGTGCCTGTTGTTTACCAGGTGAAAACATGAAAATTTTTTCATGGCGTAGAATTACTGACAATGAAGACTATAACAGCTTTCCAGGGAGCAGTCAAAAGTTTGCATCCACCTTCTCTTTCAGCGTTTTATCTTTATTTGCATTGTTTTCAGCGTCGCTCATGAAAGCATTGGGGTTCAGTACACAAGGTGACGTGACATTTATTGTAATTAAAATATTAAGGCCAAAAATAAAGCAAAATGCAATAAGACAAGGGGGGATTTTGACTTAAAATTAACAAAACCTTCTGGAAAAAGAAGCAAAAGGTACAAAATAATGAGGCAAAACAATAAAGTGAACAAAATAATTAGAAAAATGAACGAAATCGGTAAAAACGAAAAAAATCAGTAGCAAATGAGCAAACTAGTCAAGAAAATGAACCAAATTTGATGTAAAAAGAGCAAAAAAAAAAAACAAAACAATAAGAAAAATAAAATAAGCAAAACAATTGAGGTTGTGAAGAAACGACAAAAAAGAAGAAAAAGTAACAAAATAATCACGTTAGTTAGAGGCAAAAAGAAGGAAAATGAACAAAAATAAACCAAATAGTCAAGGAAGTGCTTAAAAAAACTTAAATTGTGTGGTTGAATCATATTTTTGATAGATAATGAAAGAGTAAGATTGTATTTCACCAACTGACATGGCCTAATGTACATAATGTAACCATTTTCAACCACGTCCTTGCTTAAAATGCATCACATTATTTTAAAGATTGTTTGGAAAGTACCATAAGGTTAAATGTCAAACCTGTGCCAGATCAAACATGTGAATCATTGGTATTTCGCTGTGGCGACGCCTGAGGGGAGCAGCCAGATGCATCAAACGATTAACACTGAAGACATCCAAACTGAAGAACACATATGGAATTATGTAGTTAACAAAAAAGTGGTAAACAATCCAGAACATGTGTTATATGTTAGATTGGCCATCGTAGCCATGTTTAGCTTTGCTGACTGCTGTGCATTCTCTCACCAGATTCACATGATAGAAAGTTTTCAAATCACACGTGACTAAATTCCTACCTTTTTTTGTTGTTTGTCCCACAGATGGGACAATTTAAGGTTGTAAAGGAAAAAAAATATTTTGTGTCATAATGTCTTGAAAAACATAAAAAAAAAATTTTTTTTACCCTGCATCTCTTGAAAATGGCTTTTATTGCTCTAGATTATAATGCAGGCCTTGTAATATTATAAATTGGCACATAAAATGGTCAAGAACCTTCATTTATGCACCAGTTCAGTCCGCATGACTTTTAGTTAGATTTGGGTCACGACAGTTTGCCAATTTCTAAAAATTGGATCCTCAGAGAAAAAGTTTGGGAACCACTGCTTTAGACCCATTCTTACCTCCGCCAAGGAGGTTTTGTGATCATGTTTGTCTGTCTGTTTGTTAGCAGGATTATGCCAAAACTGCTACCACCGGATGGATTTTGATGAGATCCTTGATGAATCCATTAAATTTTGGAGGTGATCCGGGTCAGGATGTGGATTCTGGGTCAATTTTTCACTTTGTTACGAGACAGGGTCATTCATCAAAATCCATCCACTAGTTTTTGCATAATCCTGCTAACAGACTGACAAACCAACATGATCAATAACCTCCGTGGCCAAAAATAACAGTTTGGGTGAATCACAGCCTTGGTGGAGGTATGCCCGCTCTGAGTGCCTTCTACTTGTATTGGTCAAAGGAAAGGTGCTATTAGTGCTACGACAGCTATTATTTCAAATGTACTAGATCTATATTAGGGCAAGAAACAGATATGTATACACAAACAGTCAAACAGCCAAAAACTATCATGAAATTGGCTCCCATTAAAAATGTCCCAATTTCTGAAATGGATCATTCTAATAAATGCTTGGTTTTCATTTCCTGGGACGATCGTCCTGAGAGCCAGTTTTACCATAGCATCCAATGGTTTTCATGACACATTCACAGTTCTTCAGATTTGTCATGCTGCCTGACTTTCACTTTTTAAAGTAATTATGGACTGTCTGTCCTCTTTATTTACTGTAACTGTGTGTTTTTTACCATAATATGCATTTGTACAGTAGTTGTAGCAGCACTAATAGGGCTACTGACTCTGTGCCCAACCTTCCTCTGCACAAGACAACTGATGGACTAAAGCACATTAAGAAGGCAAGAAATGGCACAAATTAACCCCTGACGAGGCATACCTGGGTATCTAAAATATAAAACATCTTGTGGGTTGTTTAACACTTTTGTTAACTACATAATTCAATATTTTCTGTCACAGTTTGGATAACTTTTGACTTGTAGGTTTTATATGGAATTCAGTGATTTGTATAACATTTTCTTGATTCTTACATGTGTGCAGAAAGTAAGTCGTATGAAAAGTAAAGACAACCTGAAGAAGGGTGTTTATGGCCTTCTGGACTGGTTAGAGGTTCAGCGATCGAAGCACATCACCACGTTCTGGACGTGCGTCTTTAAGGAGACGATTTTGAACCAGTATCCGACCCTGCGACTGCTGCGTAACAGCCTCTTGGACGGTCAGACCCAAAACTTTCAGTCTCATGAGTCTCCATGTTGTTTCCGTTGTGTGTGAGATTCACTGGCCTTGTGTGTAAATTGCAGGTTCGTTTCAGTGTGAACCTAAACTACCCGAGAAAGTGGAGAAGGAAGAGACAGACGGAGCAAACGAGGGGCTTTCAGAAGACAAGCAGGGGGAAGGAAAGCAGGAAAACTCAGTGAAAAAGAAAAAAAGACGAAGAACTCGAAGTGCGGGTGATGATGAGGATGAAGAGCAGACTGCCTCGTCAACTCAAGCGACTCCACGTCAGAGGAAAAAGCCACAAAAATTATGTTTCAGTAAGTAATTTCCTAATGATTTAGTGTTGTAAACGTGATCCAGTATTTGACAGTTTGTACTTTTACTGTAACATGATTTAAGATTTACATTCTGTTAATTTACACCTTCACTGTTTTAAAGTTGTAATAGGAATTGCTTTACCCAAAACAGAAGAGAGACATGAAAATATGAAAAGAATAGCGCTTTAATCTTGCAAGATGAGAGCAGTCACATGTCTAACTATCAAACAGTCACAAAATTTTATTGCAAAATTTTAGGACTTATCAAAGTTGGGAACTTTCCATTAATGGGAATAAACCTGGAATTTACAAAATTGAAGGATTTTTGTAATGCATGAACAGGCATAAATAGTTAGCGTAGCTAAACAACTGGAATGGTCTTCAAAACATTTTGCAATTCAACTGATGTGTAGAAGATAGAAAAAGCAGCTTCATAAGTAGCTGGTATCATAAGTACATTATTCTGTCAAATGCTCATTGAACTAGCACTTACTTTTAGCATCTAACTTATCAACTAGCTATCTATGATTCATGTGATATTTGCAAATTAAACATTATTACCATACATCACATACACTGTAAAACAAAATTTGTTAGTTCAACTAAAAAACTATTGCAACAGACTGCCACATTTTCTTAAGTTGAAGAGACCACCTAAAAAATTCAAGTTTTGGAAAAGTGTTGCTCTAACTTACATTATTTTGTTCTTATAATTAATCATTTTTCTTTTTCTGAATGTATTATATTTTCTTCTGTTGGCACAATAAAAATAAATGAGCTGTGCCAGTGAAAGAATATAAGTTTAGTTTAAGAAGAGTTTTTTTTATTTATTTTAGTGTTAAGATATAGGACCTTCAAAGTCAAATCAGGTGAAGCTGATTTGATGTTTTAAATTTGCAGCTTCTCCACTGAAGATGGGAGAGAAGGAGGACATTTGGACATGGCCCATCTTTAAGGTGCAGCTGCCTGTGACCTGTGGAGACCAGGAGGGGTTTCTCAACAGAGAAAGACTGGCTAAAGGTCAGTTCAACTTCCTGTCAGCTACTGTATGATGGATTTTTAAATTATGAGTGAATATGCTTACACAGATAGTGGAATTCTGCTATTGTTCCAAATATGACAATACTTTGATGCAATAGATGGTTTGGATAGTCACACTCTTTTTCCATACAGAGTATTTTCCAATTAAGATTAGTGGAATATGCTCATACAAATCCCAGTGAAGCTGGGACGTTACATAAAAACAAAACAGAAGTATTTACCAATGGTTTTCCACCTGCAGTCTATCACAATTGAATGCACTACAAAGACATGATATTTATTGTTCAAACTGACAATTTTGTTTTTTTGCAAATATTTGCTCATTTTGAATTTTATGCGTGCAATACATTCCAGAAGAGCTGGGACAGGGGCAACAAAGGACTGGGCAAGTAGAGGAATTCTCCAATAACACCCGTTTGGAACATTCTACAAGTGAACAGGTTAATTTGAAACAGTGTGTCATGACTGGGTGTAAAAGAAATATCACCAAAAGGCTCAGTCGTTCACAAGCAAGGATGGGGCGAGGTTCACCACTTTAAATAGTCCAGCAGTTTAAGAGCAATATTATTTAACATACAGTTAAATGCACAGAATTTAGAGATGTCATCATCTACAGTCTATAATATCATCAAAAGATTCAGAGAAATGGAGAAATTTCTGCAAGTAAACAGCAAGACCGAACACCAACACTGAATGTCCGTGACCTTTGATCCCTCAGGCGGCACTGCGTTAAAAACCAACATCACCATCCAGATTTTTATCAGTGCAAAGTTCACAAGCCAGCATCTGTGGCCGTATGTTTGTGCCCCCATGGGTGACTTGCACATCTGTGAAGGCAACATTAATGCTAAAAGGTACAAACAGGTTTTAGAGCAACAACATATGCTTCCATCCAAAGAACATCTTTTTTTTTAGCAACAACCCGCCTGTTTCAGCAACACAATGTCAAGACACATTCTGCCCATGTTACACCAGCATGGCTTCATAGTAAAAGAGTGGGGGTACTAAACTGGCCTGCCTGCAGTCCACACCTGTCTCCTGTTGAAAATGTGTAGCGCAATATGAAGTGCAAAATATGACGATGGAGACCCCGGGCCATTGAGCATCTGAAGTCGTACATCAAGCAAGAATGGGATAGAATTCCACCTGCATAGCTCGTATCCTCAGTCCCTAAACACGTATTGAGTGTTGTTAAGAGGAAAGGTGATGTAACACAGTGGTAAGCATGACCCTGTCCCAGCTCTTCTGGAACGTATTGCAAGCATCAACTTCAAAATGAATGAACATCTGCAAAACTCTAAAGTTTATTAGTTTGAACATTAAATATCTTTTCTTTGTAGCGTATTCAATTAAATATTTTTTGAAAAGCAACTTCAATACGATTCCAAATCATTGCACTCTGTTATTAATTTGATTTACACAACGTCCCAACTTCATTGGAATTGGGGTTTGTATCTTCCCGGTTTTGGGAGGACATGTACGCGCTGTATTTGTAATGTGTATCTCATTAACAGGTAAGTTGTAGTCAGTAGTGGAGGTAGATGAACCAAAGAAAAGTCCAAATTTAACTTCTGATTGTTGCATGTGAACAAACACTGATGGAACAAAAGGGGGCGTCACATCATGGAATATCATGGATGTGAACAGCTGCATATAAACAGGAATAATAGTGGAAGATCTAGTTTTTGTTGTGAACATGTTTTAGGAATACTGTCATTTTGGAAAACAGAGGGAAAATAGAGAATTTTGTGCATACAATTTGTCACTATTTGGCTTTAACACCGTTAATTAAAAGGATTTGACATGACTAGTACTTTATAAATTGTCTGCTTGTTTCAGGGGAGAAGTGCATTGTGGTGGGGAAACAGTGGTTTACTCCTGGTGAATTTGAGAGGTTTTCAGGGAAGGAGAACACAAAAAACTGGAAGCTGAGCATCCGATGTAAGGGCACCACCCTGGGAAAACTCATACAGGTGATGTTCTACTCGTAACATACCTACATAGACAATGACATTGCTTAATCTTTAGATTTTGTCATGTTAGTTTACACGTGATCGTAGCATGTGCATTTTAAAAAACATTCCTCATTGGTACTTCAGGATGGGCAGTTGACAGCAGGCACCTTCCACAGGCGTACAAAGGTAAAACAAAAATAAATTCCGCCTCGGGTAAAATTCTTTTGTTGTGACTCTTCTCATTAAAGAGTTTTTCTTCCTGCCAGGCCAAGAAATCATTGTTCTCTGATCGGATCAACACAGGTTTGTTAATTTCATATATCAATTTTAATAGTGGATTAAAAATGCAGATACCATGTTAAAATATTCAAATCTAATTTAAAAATAATTTGCATACAGAGTAGTAATGTAGACCGAATTACTGGATAAAACATTTTTTTCATAGGTCGTACTGAAGCTGAGGAGGAGGATGATGATGATGACTCTGAGGAAAACCGAGATTCATCAAGTGAGGACCTGAATTCCACAAGTGTCACAGGTACAGGTTACACGTACAACTCGCACACTGTGGAAAATGCCAATTAAAGGACAATGTTGTGCCTGGTTAGTCATTTTATTTATTTAAAAAAAACTAGTATAAATGGCTTAAAATTATTCAAAACACAATGTGATTTGAAACAGTCAAGTACCTTGACCAAAACTAACCAAATTTCAATTCAAACTAGCCTGGGCAGGGATAAGGGTTACTATAGCAACCACCATATAATTTGCATATTAATTACACAATAAATTAGGTAATTGGAAAAATCATATTTTGACCGATGGTACCAAAACTAGAATAGCTAGAGGCACTAAATTTTAATATGTGATAGATTAGACTCCGGTATACCTCACACTCATCAAATGACTTTGACCTTGACTTGGACCTTGAAGATCAGTAGGGTATGAATTTATTGAACTTTACTTACATAGATTTCTTGCTATGTAGTCTAGTTGAAGTTGTCATGAATAATTGGGTCATTGATTAAGCGGTTTCCAAATATGCTGTGACCTTTGAGGAGAAAAGGTCACGGTCAAGTTGAAAACTGTGAGGGGATTTGAGGTTTCACAGCTTGTTGTTTCTATTTATGTTGCAGATGAAAACTTGAGGACCGTTACTAATCAAACAAAACATTAAATATGTTTTGTTCATAATGTCTCCATTGAAATACTGGTCAAAGTAAATTTTATTTATTTTATTATTATTATTAATTAGTATTTTCTACTGCCTTAACATTTTTTATTGGGGCTGCAATATAGGACATTCAAACAGAACTGTTCTATTTCAGTGTAGTATAGCAAAGGTTATATGAATCAAATTCTAATAATGAGGTTGCTGTGTGAAATGACTTGCCTGTGTTTATTCCAGAAGAAGAGGAGGCTGAAGAGCAGACTGATGAGCAGTCTGAGCTGGACAGAAGCAATGCAGTTTTCAAAGTTACTTGTGGAGATGTTGCTGCAACGTTGCACAAAAAGCGCTTTGCATCTGGTAATTTTGTCACTGCATTATGTAAAAAGTAAGACATGTTTCCTAAATTTGACAAAATGCATCTTGTCTAAACTGTCTTTCACCATTAGGAACCTGTGGGAAGAGCATCCGTACTGAGAAGAGATGGATGACACCTGTGGACTTTGTGAAGGAGGTGTCATGTCAGACAGACGTTTCCTGGAGGAAAGACATCAAATGTGAAGGGAGACCCCTCAGTGACCTCATACATGTAACTGCACTCTGGGTGATGTCATATGAGTGGATGTGTGAGAGGCGGTCAGATACAAATGCAACATTTGAGAATAGAAAAATAATCATTGAACTCAGTGCAGACTTCTGATGCAGCATTCAGGGGTTAACAACCTTGCAGCCTATGTCCTCGTCTTGCTCCCAGATTGCAATATTTTAAGGTTAGCATAAAATAACCATGCTTACATCAACAGCAGGTATTTTAAGTCAAAACGGTGTTGTACGTATGTGTGCTGGATTTTTTTTTGATTTAATAAACAGAGAGGCTGAGATGGAGACAGAGCATTGCATGCTTTCATGTTGCCTCTAACCAAAGCAGGTGATCAGAGAGCCACAGGATTTGACAGGCCTCACTCGTAAAAGCAAATTGGAAGATTTGATCAATTTGTCTATTTCAGGAAAACATCTTGAGGATCCATTCGCTGCTGTGTAAATGCAAACTATGCATGCCAGATCTGAAAGAACTGGTAAGTTTAGGGCACATGCACACTAAGCATTGTTGCAAACCTGCCATGTCAAAGCGTGATTGTCCCCCTTCCCACGTCTGTCAACACTCAGGTCTATGGTGGCCTAGGAATGGCATGTTATACATGCCATCACAACACAATCAATTCTCTTGATTTTGTGGCTTATTTTACAATTGTTTTGGTCAGATTTGGACCTCTACCAGATTTCTCGATATAAGTAGATGACTTTCAGTCAGTCACACCTCTGCGAGCACAGGCAATAGGAGGTTTATGCATGATGTTCACATAACATCATGTGTCATCATTATGCTTTAGCAACTATGAATATACCTCTTCCACCCACGCCAGAGGTGTTGAAACACTCAACTATGTCTGATTGAAATCCAAAAAGCACTTGATAATCTTAAATTTTTTTTTTACCTCTGTTATGCAGTAGGTAAATATAATTACCTACCAGACATGACAGCCAGTAAAAAAAGAGAGATCTTAAACAGAACGTCTTCAACCTAAATTCATATTTTTCTCCGTAAAACATGTCTCGGTCTTCACAGCAATTTATCGTCCATTCACAGTGTGGCTCATGTTGAATAGTTCAAACCCTGTGTCTCTCAGAAACAGCTGCAGCTCAGGTCTGCACTTTCCCTTTTCCTTTGCGCTACAGATCTTGTGTAATTTCTTACTAACCTTTTTATTTTTGAACAAAGTGTGCCTGCACTGGTTTTAAGCATTTATCATGTGTCTTGGCAGGAAAATCAGAAGAATGATGATGAGTGTTGGATCTGTAAAAGTGAAGGACAAACACAGCTGGTAGAGTGTGATTACTGCCCACGCTCCTTTCACCAGCAATGTCATCTGCCTCATATAGAAGACGACATTTTACAGTAAGCACAAATCAGAATTTTGTAAATCATTAATGTTATAGTTTGTCTCTTTGTGTAATTTTGTATAGCGCACAGGTTCACACAGATAACAACTTTGATATTGCTGCAGCACTGGTTAGTGTTACCACCATGTTACCAGGCTAGAGTGTATTTATAGATTATCGAGATTCTTCAGTAATATTACAGACGAATGATGAGGCGCACCTGAACACAGCACTGCGCAACGTTAACTCATGACTCTCTAAGCACTGAACACATTTTTAAAATATCTGAACAGTTGTTCTGCGTTTTTTATTTATCTTGGTATATTTTATTTATCATTATAACATGCCTGTTCATCCATCAGCATAATTTTGTATCTGGAGCATGCGTTATATATTTGTGAACAAAGTGACTTTGACGTCACCGACTGGTTTCTGCCAGTTGGGTTGTGACTTGCTGAATGACATTTTGGAGCCAATAACAGGAGGACAAATGGCAGTGGAGCTATAGGAGCGTAGTCTGTCTGGGGTTGGTAAAACTTCACCATAGCTTTACTGAACAAAGTCATTATGGTGTTATTACTGTACACATTTACCCACAACTATAGTAGAGTGTCTGTCAGAAAAAACTATGCTGTATTAAATGAATAGAAGATACGAAGGTCTGACTCTGTCCAACTGCATTGGCGAATCGAGTTACCATAGCGACATGTCAATCAAGCCCCAGCACAGTAGAGGTTTGTCATAATATCTTAATAATGGCACAAAAAGTAAGACGGACAATCAGATCACTTATTAGAGGGTCCAAATAAAACTTTTGAGACAGTGATGACTCATGACAAATGTATTTACAGTGGTGCCCCAGCTAATGAATTAAATCATTCGTTAGTTGAAGCGAGTTTTTCCATAGGAATACATGTAAAACCAATAAATGTGTTCTTGAGCCATGACAAACTCCAATATAAAGTATGTATTACACACCTGTACGTGCACATTTATTCATTATTATTATTTGAAAAGGAAGTTGTGTTAATTA
>JAQQAE010012090.1:0-13319 GCA_029823295.1 Pseudamia nigra | reverse complement strand
CATATGCGTCTAATTTATTGAACATCTTGTTATGACTGATTGTGTCAAAAGCTTTTTTTAAATCCAAAAATACGCCTGATGCAATTTTTTTATTGTCCGTTATATTTGTAATTTCCTCTATCATGATTAGAAAACTGTGATTGCCTCATAAATATAATGAGAGAGTGTCACAACATACAGTAATTAGTGGGATTGCTGAGTCATGCAGCAATCCCAGTATGTTATCGTCCACTGAAGATTCCTTTATTTTTATTATGCCTCTGTTTTGGACCACTAAAACTCCCAGAGTTTTTGCCCGATTCACACCATTCCAACACCATATCATCAGGCTCGTACGTGACATTCAGGCTATTGATTTTTACAAATCTATCTTTTGCAGTTTTTTGAAAATTAAGGTTTTTTGCACATTTTTTTCCCATAAGAAATGAATGGAGAACGGAAATGGAATGTTCGCTACACTGACTTTCATGTTCATGTTGGATGAAGAATGATTAGATCTGTCTCAAATTTCACATGTATGATAGGAGTCCATCAGTCTGTCACTGCTCCTTGATTACTACTCCACTGAATAGTTTCTTTAACTCTTGGAAGTTCAACTGTTTTGACTCAGCACACACAATCCCTTCGGAGATTGCACATTTTCTAGTCCCATAAATGTTCTTTCACAGTTTGGATGTCTTCAGTATCAGTGTACAATGTTGAAAATTATAAAAATAGAAAAAAACACAGAGAGAAGCTGTGTCCAACCATTAGACTGGTACTCTATACGTATAACATGTGAGGATGAGATTAACTTTATTTATGCCCTAGGGGCAATTCAGTACTGATAGACATTGATGTGTTTCTGTTTATGACCCTCCAGGCTGTGCTGGACAGTTTACTACTAGCATCTGTGACTCAGCTCTCAAGCAGAATAAGTCAGTCTGTGGACAAGACAACCTGCAAAATCAGGTAACATCAGATGTCATGAAGTCTTCTACTAGGATGTGGTGTAACTATCAGACATAATGTGATAAAGAGGCAACAATGCAGAGAAGAGTTCCCAAAATTGAACAAACACACTCAATATTGTGCTAATATTGTCTGTGTTTTATGTCTCAACAAGGCCGACTTGCACTATTTGACTGACACATCACAAACATTCACCGTGTCAGCTCGCTAAGCATCGTACTTACTATCACACACAGGTTGACAAGGCCTTTATTCTTCCTCACACACAAAAAATACAACCACTCTGACACTCACTTGAACATCCTATAAAGAGCGACAGTAAACCCTATTTTCATGTATTTTAATCGGATCTGTTTTTGTAACCCTTTCTCTTCAGGATCCTCTTCAAAGACAAGGAGCGAAAGTGGGATGAGATTGAGAGCAAACTGCAAGCAGAGCATGACTCTTTACTCCTCAAGAGCTCCAACAAGGTGATGAATCTATCCACTTCACACACATCAACTTTTCTTTTCTGGTACAGGCTTTTGAACTGTGGTATAATTCTCTTACTTTAGGGGAAAATATTTGTGAAATTATGCCTGATATTATTACTGTATTTTCCGGTTGAAAAGTCGCTCCGGTCTGTCAGTCGCACGAGCCAAAAAATGCATAATGAAGAAGAAAAAAACATGTATTAGACGCTCTGCAAAACATGTTGCATCTGTCCGCGCTGCCACGGGTGCGCGTATGAGCTGCGCTGCGGCTCGTCTCCTCTAGCGGCTGCCAGTGTGACAAGCACCCTGTAGTCGAATTTATTCAAAATATAAGTCGCTCCGATGTATTTGTCGCTCCCCTCACCAGACTATAGAAAAAAACCGCGACTTTTAATCAGGAAAATACGGTAACTATGAGGCATTTTGACTAAGCGCTCAGACACCCACCAGAAGTTTAGATTAATGAGTGTAATATGTAATTTGTTGGCTTTGCTTTGCCATAATTTAATACAAAACCACAGGCAGGTAATTTGTTAGGGCGGCTGTAATGAATATTGGCTAATTAATTTATGTGAGTAATCCAATGGCTGTACACAAAATAGGATGCAGACTCCTTTCAAATCTTTCCCCTTTTGCTAAAATGTGCAAAAAAAAAGAAAATACGTGATTGTATACTAAAGCAATTATAGTGAGTGCTGACAATATTCCAGCTGTCTGGAGAATCAAATCAAGTGAAAGATACTTCATAATCAATTGAGAGAGCAAGCGCCTTCAGATCTGACAAAACTATAACCACAGCTCAATCTAAAGGGTTCTTATTTCCACTGTTCTTAGTATTTGCACTCCAGGTCAAAAGTTTAGTTAATTTGTTGCTTTAGACCATCAGTTGTCATGTGCAGAGGAAGGGTGTGTGCAGTCAATAACCTTATTAGTGCTATTACAACGTCTGTACAAATCAATATTATGGCAAGAAACACTCAATTCAGAGAAAAGACAGAAGTGCAGTCACCAAAACCATCAAATACTGATGAAACTGGATCTCCTGAGGATCGTCCCTAGTTTCTATGGCTGGTAAATCTAATAAACTTATCCTCTTGGTCTTCCTTTCTTTGGATGGTCCTCATGAAATCCGGTGTATGATGGACATTACGATGGACCATCTTTTCTCTTTGCTTTACTGTTTCTCGGCATAATATGGATTTGTACGGTTGTTGCAGTGTCACTAAAAGGTCTGTACCCACCCTTCCTCGACACAAGACAACTAAGTACATTACGAAGACACGAAATGACACAAATGAACTTTTGATAAGGCACTTTTAAAAGCATTCCAGGTGACTACCTCATGAGTCTGATGTGAATGACATGAGTGTGCAAAGATGTCATCAAATGTTCACGAGGCTGCTCTAGACAATCTACAATATAAAATATTTTCTACGTTGTTTAACACTTTTTGTTCCCTGCATAATTCCATATGTGTTGTTTCACAGTTTGGATGTCTCAACAGTATTAATGTACAGTGTTGAAAATAATAAAAGTGAAGAAAAAAACTGTCCCTTTGACTGATGATGTAAATTAAGATTTGAACGTTTTTGTATTTTTTCTAACAGGCCTGCTGTGAGGAAGCATAAGCAGATATATATTATTGTGCAGTCTATGTGTATTATGCGCCTTCCATGTGAATTTCAGTGCATAACTCATCTGAACCTTTTAGAAAACATACAAATCACATAAAATCACAAACATATCCATTCATTGGACATGGGAAGACATCGTGAGAGGTAGAACCTACCCCTCCTTTGGAGCAGTGTTGTTGTGTTATACATCAACCTAGGAACAAGGTTGAGGCTTTAAATAGATCACAAGAGGTTAGATTTACCAGGCCCAAGTATTTTCATATCTACTCTAGTATTTATGCAATCACATTTAACTTTATTCTTTCTTGCTCAAAAAGTTTAGATTGGATAATATGACTAGAGCAGAGAAAGGCTATTGGAAATATTCAAAATGTTTCTTTTATAACTGCTATTACTGTATTTTATGGGTGAAAAGTCGCTCCGATATGGTAGTCGCACGAGCCAAAAAATGCATAATGAAGAAGAAAACATGTATTAGTCGCTCTGCAGAATCTGTTCGGAAGTCACATCTGTTCGGGAAACGCAGGTCAAACGCCCGACGCGCCAGAAGGGACAGCTCACAGCGCACCTCCTCTAGCGGCTGTCAGTGTGACAAACACCCTATAGTTGAATTTATTCAAAATACAAGTCGCTCTGATGTATTTCTCTCCCCTCGCCAGACTATGCAAAAAAAATGCAACTTTTAATCCAGAAATTATGGTACTCTGGGACCGTCCATAGAAGGTACATCTTATTCTCCACAAATGTACTCACATTTGTCTTCTTTTAGACTGTATGACTCCCAGAGCCCAGTGCAAAATTTGAAATAGGGACAAGCACCTGGCAGGAGTTCCATCCAATTGTCCAATTAAGATCCATACTAAACCTTTTTTTTTTTTTAAGTTATTTTTTTGGCCTTTTTCAGATTTATTAGACGGTTGTACAGTAAAGATGCAACAGGAAAGTGGGGAGTAAACATGGGGGAGTGACATGCAGCAAAGGGCTGCCGGCTGGACTCAACCCTGGGATGCTGTGAGCAGGCTACGAGCCACACATGGGTGTGCACTGCCAGGCGCTCTGCCAACTGAGCTACTGAGGCACCTGTAGATCCATACTAAATCTTAACGTGCTTCTGCTGATATCTAAAAAAGGTCACATTTTTAAATCACTGTCTTTCGCAGAATTTCCACTAAACCGACACACATTTTGCATCAGCATGCTCAGTTGAGTCTCCCCTCCCTCACAGTGAAAGCAGTGTGGTGATTTGAAGTACTGCCTCCAACCCAGAAGTGTCTGTTTGAGGGTTACCATAAAGTATGAATTGTGTGTTTCACTTTTATATCCTTTTTATTGTTCGGATTTTTTACCTGCAGAGCACATTTAATACTGTCCATATATAAAAAGATGCTATATAAATATTCTTGCACTTGCACCTGATATAATAGAAGATTACTTATGAGCTGTTGTTGCCAGTGCAAAAAAGTTCCACAAAACTGCTGCCTCTCTCTGAGGCAGTGTTGTAAATGTTTCCATTAGTCTACTGTGGCCTCGAGTAACCCCGGAACAGATTTGTCTGTCCACCATGCAGTCACAGCGCTCATAAAGTATTTCTGAGTGGATATGGCTCTGTTCCAAACGTACTCCCGCGGCATGAGAGAGATGAGTTGAGTTGATTTATCTGGGGCTTGAACTTTTACTTTGTTTATCACATTCACAGTTGGTCTGAGTGTTTTATTTATGCTCTTTTAACAGGAGATTTCAACCATCATTCAGGACCTGAAGAGAGTAGAGCGACAGCTGCTTGGTATGGACCTGATGCTTCACTTACAGTATATGTTTTGATACTGTATTTTGTGATATTATGACCTGTATTTTAATGTCTAAGGTTTAACCCTCCGGGGACCCCGGGACCCAATTGGATCCTGTTCACCATTTTTTGATTGTCAATATTTTTGCCCGTGTTAATGCTAGTACGTAGCATGAGAGTTTCCAAAAATCAGTGATTTGAATCAAAGTTAAAAGTTCTATCCTTACTTCTTATCACACCTTTATAGTTTAAAAGTTACATGTACGCTGCACACATCGGACGTCCATCCCAAACTGGTCCCCGCTGACGGCCATTCAAACCACTTTTTTGGACATTTAATTTAGCCATCATAGAAGGTGATACCTGTGACTACCTTTTCAATCTGAGCCTCTGAGTTGAAAGTTGAAGTTTTTGACATTTTTAATGAAATTACATATTTAACCAGTATTTGGCAACAGAGCTAATGTAGGGGTCTAAATGGAAGCCCATCTGCTGTATTTTGTTGAATTACTGCATAGAAACAAAATATATTGTCACAACAAAAATAGTGTGGATGAGTTAGTAGTGAGGTGAAGGTGTGAATGTTACTAAGAAATGAATTTGTATTTATATGTCAGTATTTGTTTCCCAAGTTTGTCTCCTTATCATGGCAACAGAAAGGAGATATTTTGATAAATCCACCACAGTCTGCATCTGCATCCCCCATACAACCTCCAAGGACACACCCAACACACACCCACACACAATAAATAGCTGTTGGACGAAATTAAGTTGTGTTTATTCATAGGTTCATTCAAAAAAATTGATGTTAACGTAATAGTTCGGGTTAGATCTGAAGCTCATGAACAGATTTAATATTTTAATGTGGGAAAAAACATCAATTTGTATGATGTTTATAACACATTTTCTGCAGGGGCCCGTTTCAGTTCCCAGGGTCCTAGGAGTGTGTTTTTCTGGCGGAGGGTTGCATTTTTTTAAAAAAGTTATGTAACATAGTACAGACAACTCCCCAAACAACCTTCCGTAAAACAATTCAAATTCATGATTTTCTGGTTTTGTTAACAGTAGTTTGTTAATCCTTTACCTGGTACACTAAGAAATAAACAGTGGTGGGCAGAGTACACAGAAACAGTACTCATTAAAAGTACTTTACTTCATAATTGTAATGACTCAAGTAGAAGTATAAGTATAAGTAGAAGTGCACATAAAAATAAATACATAATATGTAAAAGTTAAGAAAGGTTGTTATTAAAGACTACTCAAGTCGTGAGTAATCTGTGCTTTTAATTTTTGTTTAGATGTATTGGTTATTTTGATCATATTTTTCAATTTACTTGATTATTTGTTATTCTTTTGAGTATTTGTGTTTTTAAAAAATTTTCTTGGTTTTATTGTACAATTTTATTAATCTACATAATTATTTTGATCATTTCTGCTCATTGTGTTGTGGCTTTGAGTTTTATCAATTAGTTTGATCATTCTTCTCAATTTACTTGATTGTTTTGTTATTTCTTTTTAATTTAATTGCATATTTGTTGTTTTTTTTTTTTGCAATTTCACATTTATATTGCACATTTTTATTATTAATTAATAGATTTTTTTTGGTACTTTTACACCTTTTTGTTCATTTTAAATTTATTTTGTTGATTTTTGTTGATTTGATTTTGTTCCTTTTTTCCTTCATTTACTTGATTATTTTGTTCATTTTGTTAATTTGCTGGATCTCATGTATTTTTTTTTCTTTGTCTTACTCACTGTGGCCAAATGTAACTGAGCAGAAATAAACTTTTTCCACCATGAATGCAACTGAAAAAGTACTCTATAAAACAACAACTGTCAGAAGTACATTTTTTGGATGAACGTACTTAAGTATTACAATCCTCTGGAAATAAACTAAACTAAAAATATATTTGACCCTCAGAGACATAAATGGCCTTCTCAAAGCAGTCAAAAAGCTTTCAGAGCTACTGTTTTTTATAAAAATCTTCAGAACATTAATAAAAAGCACTTTACACTGAATGCATTATTCATTCACTCCTCACACACTCACACTGGTGGTAGTAAGCTAAGTACATCTGTAGTCACAGCTGCCCTGGGGCAGACTGGCTGCCAATTTGCCCCAACGGCCTCCCCGACCACCATCAAACATTCATTCACAGTCATACAGGCAAGGTGGGTGAAGTGTCTTACCCAAGGGCACAATGGCAGAATGACTAGGATGGAGTGGGATTCAAACCCTGTGGTTACTGGATGACCTGCTGGACATTCTGAGCTGCTGTTGCACCAAATTCTTCTTTTTCAACAATGTAGATGATAAATTGGCACTTTAATTTTGTGATACTAACTGCTAGAATATGCGAAAAGCTAAATAAATAATAAATAAATAAAACACTTCCACCTCAGACTTTAAGGATTAAAGGTCCCATAGTGTGAAAATCCACTAGTAGATTGTGAGGTTTATATAAACTCAATGATGTTTAATAAAAGCTGTGAAAATATCAACATGCTCAGTGCTTTCATTTCTGAGAAATCCTCACAACAAGATGGACAACAAGAAAAACAAGCATTTTGCTTTTGATTGATTTAGTTACATTACAAGTCATAACCTATCATAGTCAGGCTTAAACATTGGTCCCACCCACTGAGCAGGTAGAGGTAAAAATTTCAAGACATCACAACTGACCTGCCCTGCCCCCACAAACAACAGGCTAATATTCTTTTTAATACATTTTTTTCCCCAGAAAATTGTCCATGATTAGTTTAATAGTTAATGTGCATCAGGATCTGGTCCCAGGTTACCTTGTGAATGACCTGCTGTTCAGCCAATCAGTACCTTTTCTAATTAAAAGTGGGCAGTTACAACATCTTCCAGTGAAATCAGAGAATGTGATGAGTTTCAAAGTGGTTCTTTGAAAAAAAAAATCTAATGACACCCATACAGAAGTCTTTAATAGATGCATACAAGTGATACAGGCATAACTTTGATGATAAGATGTGGGACCTTTAAAATTTATTTCAACCCATTATATCCAAGCTAAAATTAGCCCATGAGAAACTGCCAATATCGCTAACTTTTTTAGGAGGTCACCCGTGAAAAGTGCATTATTTTGTGTTTATTGTAGCCTTGGGTCGGAATCAACTCATGTCACCTTGGGAATGGCCTGCACACTATGAAACCTAGTTTACATCCCTACACTCTAAAACTACACTGACTGTTTGTTACCTTTAATTAAGTGTAACATGTAATCTGTTTCAGATAATTCCATGTTTCTCCAATAAATGTGGTCAGATTATGTAGGATTTGCATGAAATGCTATAGTGTAAGATGTATCAGATCCATTCATGTCTCCATCATGTTTGAAAGGTGTCATATACAGTAAGTGCAATATATGTTCAGTCAGCCTAACTTATTTGGGTTGATTCAACTTACTTACAAAGGTTGCATGTAATGTAATAGCTTTGGTCCAACTAATTTCAAATGAGTAAAATTACACTAGGAACACAAAGTTGATTCAACCCAAATCTTTTATGTTTTACCAACAGAACTGCTTATTGTCAAAATACAGCCGCTTTATCATATGGAAGTGCTTTCCATGATTTTTTTATATTCAAAGAGGGTTTTTTTTAGTGTAGCTCTCATATTTTCCATCCCAAATAGTTCAAAACATCATAAATGAAAAGGGAGGTAAGACTTAATACTGACACGTTATTGTGGAGACACTGAAACGTGTATGTGTATTCTGGTTCTATTGTGAATGAGACATGCACGTTTATGGCCATTATTACCTGCTAAAACAACACAACCAAGGTGCCTAAAACTTTTGCACCATACTGTATATACATTGAACTGCTATGAGATGTGACCTTTAAACCATTCCTCTTTTTCATTCTGACAGTAATTGATATGATGGTGGATCCAGATGGTACCCTGGATGCCCTGACCAGCATGGGCCTGACCAGCCCCCTGTGTGACCAGAAGCTCAGCCCTGGCACTCAGCAGCGAGAAGCGTCGATACAACCTGGACCCGAAGCTTCCAGCGTGACGACTACATCCTCAAAGCCTGATGGGCAGACCACTGAACCCTGCAGCGCCTCAGATCAGGCAGAGGTTTGAGAGCGAGACTCTAGCACACCCTACAACTGAGGACACATTTCAGTATGCATCATTTATGGCGGACATATCCTGGGGCACTCGCGAGTAGGTCTGAGTGTTAAGTGTTGGGTTTCAGATGTGGTGAAGGAATAAATATGATGCCTGTTCTGTGTGAAAGCCTGACTACCCATTAGTCAGACTGAAACATGATCTGATAATGATCTATGGAGAGCCAAATGAAAACCTCATGAAGAAGCTATGACATAATATACAGCAACCAGGTTGTGTTGTTATGTTGCAGCATATTCTTATCATCTCTAAAAGCAACATTTGTAACAGAATAATGCACTGGATGGTGTCATGTAATGTTGAAAGTACATTTCACTATATCTTTGTATTTTTCTGGGTTTTCCTATTCAATTAAACCATATGTAACAACGTTTACCATCATTGAAACTCTTTCTATGACGTTACAAACCTTGATATCCTTGTGTCCATTTCGTAGTCCTGTCAGTCAGAAGCACCAGGCCAAATGCAGAAACCCAAACTCGAGAGGTGCAATGGTATTAAAAGGACTCAGCACAGTGTGAGTTTCTATCCTGCCATAGAATTACTTGTAACATTAAATAGATAAAGTATATTGTTGGCCGGTTGCAGTTGCAATTCCCTGTCTCAGTAATGATTTTCCATCAAAATGGCCATGTTGCTTATTTATTGGGAAAAGAACTGGATATGTACAGTATATTTACCTGCGTAAATGTTGATTATAGTTTGTGACAATTCCCATCCTTGCCTTTTTTCTTGTCCCGATGTCATTTGAAGCTGGTGTATCAAAGACAGACCGTGTGTGGTAATAGAAACTTTCACTCAAATGTAGCGCCCAGAAATGTGTTCCTCTTCCAAATGTACTTCGTCACAAGTGCCCAGGATCAAACAATCATCATGGTATCGGCAAGAGATGCTTCAGTGGGTAGAGGGTCAGAGATGTTCAAGTTGTTTCTTTGCACATTTTAAACCTGAACTATGTTAACGTTCATTCCTGTGGGACCAGGACGGGACCTGCTCCATCGACTCTCCTCCATCATGAACGCGTTGATGTCCTCAACCAAACACAAAGCAGGGTTTAAAGCCAGCTGTCTGTGGAGGGGTCATCTATCAAAATTATTTTCTGACCACAGAACAGAAAATGTTGTGTTCAGACCAGCACACACAGGGACTACCTCCAAGTCCTGCAGCTGCATTTTATTTTTAGTGATGCAACCGAAGGAAGAACACTGTAATGACTTTGAGTTTTCCAATGTCTTGCCTCATACCAATGTTTACACATGAATGTAACCTGATCAGAACTGTTGCAACATTTTAGCCAAAATGACTTTAATAAAGATTAATAACTGCATTTTGTGCTCAGCAGCTACTGTATTTTGTCTTTGGTTCTTTTTGAGCCTTTGGAAAATTTTAGTTTGGATGTTTTGTATGATTTTTTTTCCTTTGTAATGATGTTAATTTGGTGTTGACCTTATATCTCTGTATTGTTTGTTTCATTTCCAATAAAATGCATGATAATCATGAGATATTTTGATTTATTTTTACAGAAAAGAGTAGGGAATAAGTGGACAGTGTTTGGAGCTACTTAATTTTAGGTATTTTTATCTGACTGTTTAAATTTTTTTTACCAAGTTATTTGTAAGTACTGTATGCATTTGTTTTAGAGAACAGATAAGTCCCTGTGACTCAGCTCACAATTTAGGCCATAATTTTGTCAGGAGTGAATTTGTGCATAAGTAAATACTGTTATTTCCACGTCACCTAACAGACACAAGACATGTCAGCCTTTCACATTAGATTTAATCTCAAATATCTTAGCTTTTATTAAAGGTTGCTTACTATGAAGCTCCATCTTTTGGGGGTTTTAGGTTTATATACACTACTGGACAAAAGTTTTAGAATGCCCCAGTTTTTCCTTTTTTTTTGTGGTGAAATTCAAGCAGTTGAAGTTCAATGAATAGCTTGAAATGACCCAAAGGTAAGTGTTGAACCGCCAGAGGTTGAAGAAAAGTTAAGGTTATGCAAAATTAAAAATAGCATACAGTACATTTCAGAATTATACAAAAAAGGCTTTTTTCATGGAACAAGACATGGGTTAACAACTTAAAGCTGTTCAGCACCAATGGAGCCTTGACAGTTGGTGCAACTACGTAATTCCTAGAGGCGTCCCAACTTTGCTTGATTAATTAAAACCCCCTCCATCTGCATAAAGGCAGTGTTGGAACACACTGTGGTATCATACCCTCATGAGCATTATTTGAAACATATTGTACTGCAGAAAGCATTGTGTTGCTATAAAAATGGCGAGAAAAAGGAACAAACACCATGGAAGAGAGACAGACCATCATAACACTTAAAAGTGCAGGTCTTTCCTACAGAAACTGTGAAGAAAGTCAACGTGTCAGTGAGTACAGTTTCCTTCACCATCAAAAGACACTCAGAATCTGGAGGAAACTCTGACAGGATGAGGTCTGACAGACCCAAAGTGCAAGATGGTGGCTTTGCAATTTACTGTAATTGCAAAAATATGGTAGAAAGCTTAGGAAACAGTTCAGGAGAATGATCTCTCTTTCAGGATGTGCAGACAGTGCAATACATGTAACTTCAGATTTAGATGCATACAGAAAATGGACAGACAAACACTGTAACAGAACAAGTTTTTTGCTTTGTGCACTGCATTTACATACAGTACTGTATATACACAGTCCACATATTGACTTTTTTAATAATAAGAACAAGTCACTGACTGTTAAATAATAATACAGCTGAGGCAAAAATTATTAGCAGCCCTATGAAAACAGATTCTTTTCAAAATGTTACCTATGCATATCATACCAGTTGTGGATCATTAGAAACACTTTGATAACGTTGCATAAAATAACACTGTTTCTAAATGAAACTAGGATGCTTTCAAATGCTGTTTTAAAAATACAGCGCTGTTAAATAGCAACTGCGGGAAAAACCTGAAAAAAATCAACATTTTCACAGGAGGGCTAATAATTTGGACCTCAACAGTACATTACAGTAAATGTAACATGAGTCAAAACTACTTTTCAAAGCTCTAGTGGAAAACAACTATTCCATTTAGGTTCTGCATCTCGTTGCTGAGGCTGACTCTGAGTTGCCATCATCCAAACTCTGAGCCTTCCTCTTCCTCCCAATAAAAGTGGCTTCTTCCTGTTCAGGCTCCCACTCTGTGCAGAGGCAAGTGTACGCGACAAATGAGGTTTTAGAGACCATGCCGCCTGAGCCTGTGAACTACTAATTGTATGTCTCCAGATATTCTGTTCCACTTCCTTAATCCTAAAAGCTGTGTCAGGGTTTTTTTTCCTCTTGTGAGCTCCATTCATCTTTGCTGCTGGTGCACATCTTTACTTCTGCAGGTGTTCCCCCCAGTGGCTAAAATATCGCTACTTGGTTTTTATTAAGCTCAGTGGTCTTCATAACTGCATCACATAATAGTTGCATTCATCACATGAGAATTAAATATTTATACTCTGCTTTTTATTTTATCAACAAAGTGAGGGGGAAAAAATTCAGAAATGTAACAAAACTACGCAAAATAGTCAAGGCAATTATAAAATTAACATAATAAGCACAACTGAACAAAAGATGCAAGAATGAAGAAAATAAGTAAGTAAATTTAAGTAAAAGTTAATGATATAATGATAACAACTGAATGAAACAAGTAACAAAATGAGTAAAAGCAAAGAAGTTTGAAAAAATAACAAAATAACCAACAACACCAATAAATATTCAACAAAATAAACAACAAGACCAAAGAAAAATCAACAAAATAATCAACCAAAAATTACCAAAATCTGTGTTTGAACACAATGTAAATGCCATGTAATGAAGTTACTCACTACTTAAGTAGTTTTTATGAGATACTCTTTTACTCAAGTACTTGTTTACTGTATTTGTATTTCTACTTCTACTTAAGTCATTAGCAGAGGTAGGCGGTACAAGTACATTTACTCCTTCATATGTACTGTACTTGGTTATTTTTTCTCCAATAAATGTACTGTACTTCTGTTCTTTTGTTGTTTTGCAGGACGTGTTTTTTACTTTCACTCAGTTACATTTGTGATTAAAAAAACTTTAGGTCTTCTACTCAGTTGCATTTTGTTGCATGTCTCTGAGTAGAAGTAAAATAATATAGATAGAGATAGAAATTTTAAAAAGATAAATAAATAATTAAAATAATCAGCTCAATTTAAAAGCTCGCTGTCTGTGCGTTGGGGTTTACCCCGGTAGACAAAAGGGTAGCCTCCCTTCGCCTTCGGGTGGGGGGACGGGTCCTGACTGTTGTTTGTGCCTATGCGCCAAACAGCAGT
>JAQQAE010012089.1:0-13320 GCA_029823295.1 Pseudamia nigra | reverse complement strand
TTCAGTGAAAACACCTGCTTTAGTGAGTGGTTGAAAAGAAAACCTGCAGTGTCTCGGCCCTTTGTGGCAATGATTGGACACCCCTGCCATAGACCATTTTACACTCTATGTTGTCAGAAAGCAGTGCACACATTTTGCCAACGCAAGTCAAGGTCTTGCCCTGTCATTCAGACATTCTAGCAAGCAGGAAAAACTAAATTAGACAAGTAGACAGCACCAGAATGTCTTGTTCTCCTGTATAGGTGCCACAGTAAATATTCCACTGCTTGGACAAACTACTCAGTAATTGTGCACAGATCTAGAAGTAAGATGTCATCTGCCAAAGTCAGTTTAATTGGTAGCATTCATAGTCTTGGGGATAATGCTTATTTAGCATTATCCCCAAGGCTATGAATACTAATAAGACTAATAAGACTATGAAGACTAATGAACAAGCTGTTAAGGTCTAACATACTGTACCTCAATTTCTAAAATGCATGTGCAGCTCCCAGTTTGTTTACATATTACCGGTACAAAGAATCCATACAGTCCCATGTTAAAAGGGCCAACTTTATAGTAGAAAAAAAACATGTTTACAGATTGTTACAAATTGTTTTTTGTTTTTTTTTTCTCTCACTGTATGGAAGATCACTATAACTCAACCACTTAAATGATCCAGACACTAATATTTGTACACAATTAAGGGCAAGGCCACTTTGATGGGTTAGTACTGTATGTCTGAACCATCGTTTCATTCAGCCTCAGCTCTTTTCACACTTCACATTTAAGTCCATTTTTGGATCAGAGTGAGCAGGCAGTGGTGCCAATATGGTGGCACCCAGAGACTCCCTGTTGGAGCTTCTAAATGGCTCTTTTGGAAATCTGTGGGTGACATCACAGTGGGTTTGTCTGTCTGGTCTGCAATCAAGAAATGCACTGGATTCTATGTATTTATTGTAACAATACAACATGGACAGTGACTTTCACTATAGCCTTCCCCATACACAACTCTCAATACTTATAAAAGCCTCTAAATGTGCAGCTATTATCCTTCGGAAAATAGTTCTTGATAAATTCATTATCCTTCTGAAAGTAATGTAAGGTAGAACCTGCAGAGTCACCAGTGTTTAAAGACATGTCTTCAGAGGGAACGAACAGACAGAATTGACAGAAATGGAGTAAAACCACTGAATCAGAGCTTGTCTAAAGCATTGTTGTTTTTTTTGGGGGGGGGGGTTTCCTGACACTAAGGAAATCAGTAATGGATATTAGATTAAAACAGTGAGGACTTGGGAAGATGCTTTTAGGACCACAGCTCATCTGGGTGTTCAGTTGTATCATATTTTATTAAACTCCTTATTAAGGAATTGTAGCCTTATGTATTTAAATTATGTATTATGCTTGACTTTACGTCAAATGATGTTCAGCTTATAAAGTATAAAGCCTAAACAAAAAAAAATATTACCACTCATCTAAATTCCATTTACTTGCCTTTTATATCAGTGGTTCTCAACTGATGGATTGATGTGACATATGTGATGTATCTGTTGGAATGGTAACACAGACATATGTCTTAAAGATGACAGGTTACATTGTAGTTTGGATTATATTGCAGTGTTGTTTTTCAATAACTTTGATTCTTATTTTGTTCATTTCCATGATAATTTTATTCATTTTTTAAAAATTTTTTTGCTCATTTTCTTTCTGAAGTTATTATTTTATTTATTATTGTAACTTGTTATCATATTAAAAATCAATACCAAAGTCATCCAAACTGGGAAAGAACACACAGTATATGGAGTTATATGGTAAACAAAAAAGTTTTAAGAAACCCAGAATATGTTATATATTTTAGATTGATAGACACATTTAGCTTTGATATAATGACGATTGCCTGTTCGTGCATGGGGGGAGACATTTTCAATGCGCCTCTGCCAAAACAGATTTCCAGTTTTCCTTCTCTCTTTGGGTGACGTTCCCATTTATTTCAATGATGAATACAGACAAAGTGCAATGTACACAAGTGCTACAGTGCTGACCTAAACCTGGATAAAGTGCTGGAAATGTGCTAAACGAGGGGTTCTGACAAAGTGGTAAAAACCATAGAGTCACCCCATCCACAAGTCTGATTCCCATAATACACCTGTGTCCCTTTTACCTGTTCTGCCAGCCTGTGCACTATACCACCACCTAATGGAGCATTCTCAAAAAATAAACATACATATAAATGGCTCTTACATTTGATGACAACTTTGCATTCTCTCATCAGATGCACAAGGTAGTCACCTGAATGCTTTCTCTGCCTTGTCAAGAGTTTGTTTGCGCAATGTCTTGTCTTCTTAATTTACTTTAGACAGTGAGTTGATTTGTGCAACGGAAGGGTAGGTACAGAGTCAATAGCCCTATTAGTGCCATTGGAACTACTGTGCAAATCCATATTATGGGATAAATAATAAATACATTTAAGAAATAAAAAATGTGAGAATTAAAGGTCAGTCAGCATTTGATGGTTTTGGTGACTTTACTTGGGGATGCATGCATAGTTAATGAAATTTTTCAGACTGACTGACCTTCACTTCATAAAGAAATGATTCACTGTCTTTCCTCTTCACTTTACTGTTTCTTGCCATAATGTGGATTTGTACAGTACCTGTAGTAGCACAAATAGGACTACTAACTCTGTATCCACCCCTCCTCTGCCTCAGTCGATTAAGAAGTTTGCACAAATCAACCTTTGATAAAGCATACAGCTGAACTGCAAACCGTTCTGGATTACTACCATGTGATACTGATTCAAGAACACAAAGCTGTCATCAAAGCTAAATGAGGCCACGTTGGACAACCTAAAAAATAAAATACACTGATACATAATTCCATAGACGTCCTTTCACAATTTGGATGTCTTCAGTATTAATGTACCATATTTAAAATAATAAAAATACACAAAACCACACAAGGAGAAGGTGCATCCAAACTTTTGCTGGTACTGTATATAGTTTATAAAAATACATTTGCTTGCTTTGAATTCTATAAAAATGGCTTCTGACTTAATGACCATTAGAAAATGTGGGCCACGAGGTGAGACGAGTTGAGAACTTGCAGGATTCCATGTAAAAGTAAAAAGTAAAATAGAGGAAAGTCACACAGTAAAAACAATTCTGCCTTATTTCTAGTTATAAAATCTGCATTGTGAGGATTGTGTTTTACATCCATTGGGCCATCATGAACTGTAGTTTGGTTGCTTTGCTTTTCTGTAAATATGTGAATAATAAGCTCTTAGAAGAAGTATATGCAGACTGTGAAACAGTGTAAATACTTGATAATCCTTCAGGGATTATTCTCTTCAAATGATCACAAGAAGACAATGAATCCAGTGTGTTTTCCTGGACTTGACAAAAAGCCAACAGTGAAGGCAGAATCCTTACATCTGGCAGTGGTTTACACCTCAAACACCTTTCTGCTGTGATGCTGTAGTTGTCTGAATATTGTACATAGTGCTCCAAACCTGGTATGTTCTCACATTGTCTGAAATCCTGGTGCATGTGAAAACTGGGCAGAGGGCTCCAAGGCAACAGCAGATACTGTACATCTAAGAAACAGGGCCTTTTATGTTCAGTGCAATGAACTATTTATTTATTTGTAATAAGTCATCTTTTCAGTTATTTTTTTCTACTGTATTTCATCAATCATTAGTGAAGCTTCTTTTTTGTATTATAGCCTATAGAGTATAAGTATTGATAGATGATGTAATGTTGAGCAGATAGTTTCAATAGCAGCGTGGGCTTTAAAGTGTCATGTACTTTCCTTTTCAGCTTCTCATTTTACCAAGTGACATAGTGAATGCATACAGACAGATTTTGGTGATTATCTATATTTATTTCATATTTTGCTGTACACCATGACATCATTTTTTGTGTGAACTGAGTGTACTGGTTTCCTGAATTGCTGTAGATTTATGGGAGTTACCATATCAATAGGACACATAATATGAAATGAACTTAACTTGTGTTTTTGTGAGCCAGCCATTAACATGTTATCTGATATTCATAGAGTAGTGATAACACAAAATAATTTATGTTTTGTGCCTTGTTTTGCGTGCCTTATCTTTGGCATCTGAACTATGGTTTTGCTTCATTCATAACAGATAATCTGCATCTTTATTTTTATTACTGTTAGTTTGAAAGCATATGATGTTTGTAAGTAAATTCTCTGTTGCTGTTGCAACCTTTATTATTTAATTATTTCTTTGAAACGAAAAATAAATTGTGTTGTATTGTAACAGCATTCATGAACAGTGAGCTGAATTCAGGTCTGATTATTGTGTAAATAATGTGCTACACTGTACTGTACTGTAAACTCATCATATCTGTCTTGTATTTCCCTGTATCTTTTAGCTTTTAATGATGAATTATGATTCACACTTACACAAGTACATAATAAAGCTATCCAATGTGGTAATGACTCATTTGAAAATGCCAAAAGAAATGTCTCAGCCATAGCTTTTAGAACCTGTCCTTTAAATTTATTGTACTTTTTCTGGTGTTCAGACTTTTTGGAAAAAGCTTTAAATGACACAATGAAAAAACACAGGGATGTTGCATGCATGCTTATAACTATGCTAAAAATCCAGTGTGCAGTATTTAGAATGTAAAAAAAAAAAATCAACCAGCAGAGGTAGGATGTGCTCAGGCACATTTGCTCCTTTACATGTACTTGAGAATTTTTTTTCAGAAAAATGCACTTCTGAGAGCAATTGTTTTGTAGAATATTTTAAAATCATATTCCGTTACATTTGTGATGAAAAAAATGTGCTTTTACTGGGTTACATTTGCTCCACCTCAATGAGTAGGAGTGAAAAGGGTGAAATTAAAAAATATACAAAACAAATGATCAAAATGAATAAACTAAGCAACAAACTGAGCAAAAATGTTCAAAATAATCAAGCAAATTAACAACAGAGAGCAAAATAAGCAACGGTAAAATAAGTAAAATAATACAACAAAATAATCAAGTATGTAAAAAAGTTAAAGTCTCAAACAAAATTGAAGAAAATCAATAATATGATCAAAATAACACTGGTCTACAAGTGAAAGGCTTCCAAAATGAAAGTAGCAAAACTTTCCCAAATTTGGGTCACTAGCAATATAAAATAAGTCAAAAGTCCTAATTGTATGTAGTTTTCAATATACAAGATAAGATCCAAATAATTTATAAATCAATAAAAACATGAAAAGGGGCATGTCTTCAAACCAGACGTTTGTCCAAGAATTCGCAGTTTTACAGAAAATAGCCTTCTCTTCATTGGATATAATTTTGATTGAAGCATGCTCTGTTTGACATAAGTGGGTGAACAAATGAACAAAACATTTGTTTGAACGCAGTAAATTATTCTATACTAAATGCCCCATAATGAAGTGATTCAATACTTGAGTATTTTTTTGAGGTACTCTTATTTTTACTCAAGAATTATGCAAGCATGTTTATTAGAACTTCTACTTGAGTCACTGAAATTAGAAAGTAACAATGTTTTTACTTGAGTACTGGTTGTGTTTACTCTGCCCACCTCTAATTACCAGTCAAAAGTTTGGAAACAAGTTCTCATTTTGTGTGTGTGTTTTTTTTTCTAAATTTGTTTCAACATTGCCCATTAATATAAAACAAAACCAGCCTGTGAAGGGTCTCATATTGGACTGACTTTCCTTCATTTGTAAAAGTCATGATGGATTGTCTCTTGTCTTTACTTAACAGAGTGTTTCTTGCCAGAAAATGAGTTTACAGTATACAGTAGTTGTAGTACGTAGCACTAATAGGGCTATTGACTTAGTATTCAACCTTCCACTGCACAAGACAACTGTCAGTCTAAAGCACATTAAGAAGGTGAGAAATAAATAAAACTCTTAAGACACATATGTGATGTGAAAACCGTTTTGGGTGCTACCTCGTGTTTCTGATGAGAGAATGCAAATATGTCATCAAAGCTAGATGTGGCCACTTCAGACAATCTAAAATATAACATATATACATGTTCTAGGTTGCTTAACACTTTTTGGTTTACTGCATAATCCCATACATGCTCTTCAACAGTTTGAATGTCTTCAGTATTAATGCACAGTGTTGAAAATAATTTAAAAAATAAAGGAAAACACTAAAGGTGTGTCCAAATTTTTCACTGATAGTGTCTCCCAAACCTAGGTTAAAGCCTCCAAATGGGTTGCCATCTGGCAGTTTCAAAACATGATGAGGTGATAGTGATGGAAAAAAATGTAAGTAAAAGCAACAAAATAAAAAAAAATGTTACAACTGGATGCATTACCTTGGAAAAATCAATTTGCATCTACAGAATAAACAAGGTCATTATCTTGAAACTTTGAGTTTCTACAATAGCTCTGGTCAGAGTTTTTATTCTCACCTTGATAGTAAATGACAACCAGTGTTTAGGTGCTTTACAGACTCCTTGAATGTCTATAGACTAGAGTTATTCAGGTTCTGAGTCTAACTCCTCCTTCTGAATGAGCCTGAGATGTCAGAAAGTGGCTGTGAGTGCAGTGATTATTGCGTCAATGTCTCCAAGTGTTATTAAGACACAAGTAATACAAAGAATTACAAATGCCTATCCACAATCATATGGAGTTCAGAAAGAGATCATTTCTATTTTTCACTGGATTTACCACCAGTGGAAGGCATGACTTAAAACAAATTCTTTAAGTAGTTCTTGTTTGGAAGTACAGTACTTCTACTCAAGTGCATCTACTCCTTTACATGTAACTGAGTAGTTTGTAAATGTACTTCTGGGTGTAGTGGTTTTTCAGAATACTTTTTACTCTTAGTCAGTTACATTTGGCCACAGATCAATGAGTAGGAGCAAAGATGGTTGAAATTGTCATTATGCGTTCAAGGTGGAACCCCAGGTAACGAATGGTTCTGGTAACAAAAAAATTGGGTAACGAAGGAAAAATCAGGCAAGATATTGTCCCTCCTAACAAAAAACTTGGCGTTATGAAAGCGATAGACATGGAAGTGAATTATCAGCTGTAGCCGACCAGCTGCAGCCGGTAAACACAGCCGTAGCCGGCTGTGTTTCCCTCACCACACACTTTATACACTATTCTCAGACAGACATTAACATTTTCTCACATTTTTTTCTTATTTAAGCACTCTCAAAATTCGCTGTAAAGCTGGTGAAAACTTACGTAGTACACTTACAACTTGTACATACGCATTACCTCTTACAAGTTACAACCGCTTATAACACAACACTTACAACACTTACCGCCAGCTTTACAGCTTGAAAAGATTTGCAGCCTTTCAAGCTGTAAAGCTGGTGAAAATTTGCAAACATACAGCACTTCAGAGACACACTGCTAGCAATCGAACATTTGTGTAAGCGATCGAACATTCTGTACTGTCCAGGAGACACAGCACGGAGGAGATTGATTGACAATGGCCTACAGTCCCAGAGAAAGAAGAAAATAAAATAGTAAAAGATCAGCTGAGATGACACAAAACCTAGGTAAGGTTATAGTAGGCAAAATCCAGTAGAGCAGGTGCTGTGTTCAGTCACTTGGCCCTGCAACATCTAGTCCCTATAAGTAATCTCCCACTTGGACACCAGGCAAAAAGCAATGCTGATTAAAAGTACCATCAAGTCCTATGACAATGTATCAGCTGTACTGATGTGTTTCATTACAGATGAGTCATTTCATTCCACACACAGCTCAAATCTCATTTTAAGTTAAAAGCCAAAAACAGACCAACAACACAGTGGCTCCAATGAGGACCTTTCAGGATTAATCCAATAACCATAAGAGAAGGTGAAGGTTCTTAATAATTACACACTGAACCTTTAACATGCTGCATAATGCTTACCAGTTGCAAAAACTTTGTTCATGTTGTGAATGGTAACATTTTTGTAAAAACCACTAAACAAAAACTAGGCTGCATCCTGAAGCCAATGGGAAAGTCAGGCCCTACTAAAATGTGAGATGTACAAAAATCACCATGTGGGCCAGTGTCCATATGTTCACATAAATATTTCATGGTAGTTTTCTTCTGTAGTTGTTGAAGCCCACAGGGTGAAATCAAAGTGAAGGTCAGGAGATCACTAGCTGTAGGCCTCATTCTGAGACAACACACAAAAGGATAAAATATCACAGAAACCCTTAAAACACTTAAAACACTTAAACCTTAAAACACTGGCTTTTGTTTTGGAGCAGCCAGGAAAATGGGATTAGCAAGTTGATATCACAATGCAAAGGAAACTAGCAAGGACAAATTGAGTTTTCGTTCTCTATCATTCTTTTCCTCTCAGAGACAAAGTTTGTGTTTCCATGGTGAGCCAAGAGAATGAATGCAGTGATCCAAGGCTTGAACTAATTGTGAGTTGTTTTGTTGTTTTGGCCTTGCAGAGGAATCTGGACAGATTGCAAATTCAAAGGCTGCGTGGGGAGCTTTAGGACAGCAAACAGATGAGACAGTCTTGATATCAGTTTCCCTATGTGAGAGTTCAGCTCCCTGTGTGCTATCCTACGCTGACCCTTATTACTGTGGACCTCTCTCTCATTCAGTACACATCACTCCTGCAGGGCTACACCTGTGTCTCTGTCTGTTCATTAGAGCTGGAGAAAGGTCAGGTCAGACCCAATGGTGTAGCATGAGAAGTAATTCTTGGGCATTAGAGAGGGACATTAAATCAATCAGCAGTAATGATTAAAATTATGGCATTTTTCAAGTCTCTCTTTTCATCTCTTCAGGCACATTAGCATGTCATTACACATGGCTATGCTTAGCGCAAAGCTTCTGTATCAACAAGGCTCTTAAAACTGTTGGAATTTAAAAAACACTCCAAAATGCACACACTGCAGATGAGAAAGAAATACAATACATATAAATATGTGCTACTAATAAACAGATTATCATCACTTGGCAAGCCTTTTACAAAATATTAAATCAGTTTATTCATACCTTTTAGTTTATTAAAAGCTGTAAACAACAAAATTAGGGTTTTCAGACTGTGACTAGCATTGATTCTATTTATATAATTCAGTAGTAAATGTTCAGCCCCAGTCAAAAGTTTGCATACACCATCTACTTCTGTGTTTTTTCTTCATTTTTATTATTTTCAACATTGTACATTAATACCGGAAGACATTCAACTTGTGGAAGTACATGTATGAGAATTATGAAGTAAACAAACAACCTAGAACATGCTTTACATTATAAATAGCCACATTTTAGTTCGATGAAAGCTTTGCATTGTCTCATCAAATTCTCCAGGCAGTCACATGAAATTGTTTTCAAATCACAGGTGTGTCTTGACAAGAGTTAATTTGTGTAATTTTTGTCTTCTTAATTTGTTTTAGACTATTAGTTGTCTTAGGCAGATTAGGGATGGGAACAGAGTCAGGTGCTTTTTCTTGCCCAAATATGGATTTGTGCAGTAGTTGTAGTACTACTATTAGACTATTGACTCTAAACCCACCCTTCTTCTGCACAAAACAACTGAAACTCTACAGCAACAAAGAATGCAAGAAATGAACTCATCTGTGATTTCAAGACCATTCTGGGTGACAACGTCAGGAATCTGATGAGGGAATACCATGAGTGTGCAAAACTGTCATCAAAGCTAAATATGGCTACTTTGGACAATCTAAAATATAAAACATGTTGTGAGTTATTAAACACTATTTGTTTACTCCATACAATGTACTTCACAGTATTGATGTCCTCAGTATTGATGTACAATGTTGAAAATAATTTAAAAAATCATTGAAGGAGAAGGTGTGTCCAAACTTTTAACTGGTAATGTATACAATACTCTGACACTTGATTTCCTGATGAATTCAAAAATAATGTTATTATTAACATAGAAAGTGTGTGTAAGTGATTCAAAAGGCTGTGACAAATGATCAGTTAGTACCAGTACCTCATTATAAATTGTAGCAATTGTTAATAAATCATGTTTAATTTATTCATTCTTCATGTATTATCCATACATTGCAAAGAATGAGTCTTTTAAGCATTTATAAGTTATAGGCTACCTTTTCAAGCCTCGGAATTACACGCATACATATTTGTAAGCACATTATTGACCAGTTTTCCTCCTCATTACAAAAGAGTTGAATATTGGTTCATCAATACAACACAGGGAGCGCAATATATAAATTAGGTGATGTGAAAACAATCTCTTGAAATATTTCCTGTTTTTGACACATTTATCAAATTAATCCTTTTTGTACATCATCTCCAAAAAGGCTATGATTTGAAAAGATGTAAAAGAAGACGAGTATTCAATTTAAAAATACGGATTTCTACATTTATTCCCATATGTATTATTACTACAACTGAGTCATACAATTCCATTTGCAGGTTTTAGTATTATTTTAAGTAAAAAAGCCTAAAACAGACCAAACAGACCAGGCTCTACTGAGGACCTTTCATGTTTATTATGTACTTTGTATAAAGAGGAAATGTCTACTTTTGACTCGATTTTAATAGGAGAACGAAAAAAAGGAGAACCGTCGCCATGTAATCCACCAGTAATGGAAATCCAGCGGTGTAAACAATATTACGGACCCGATATGAACGCAGCGCACTGATTAACGTCGTGACATTTTCCGTGGATAAATAGCAAAGACTACTCAATCAGGGGACAAAAGGCTCGGGCTGAAAACTGGGATTCATCCGTTGACCACAGGAGGGGAGTCGTGAGTCTAAACTCTCATTGGCTACAGCTGTTTACGGCAGCCAATGGAAACGTTTTGCGTCCTCTGCGTTACTTCCGGGTGTCCTCAGCGAAGAATTCCTTTAGCATTCAATGTTTTTTGTACCTTCTAAGGAAAGCTAAAGGCTAAGTAAACGTTTACAGCATGAATAGAATATTCGGACGCGGAAAGCCGAAAGCGCCTCCTCCAAATCTTTCGGACTGCATAGGAAATGTGAGCAACTAATTTCAGCGTGAAATGTTTTGCTGTGTATGCGTGTGTATGGTGTCATCTAACGGTACCGTGGTTACTAAGCTAGCATGATGACAAAAAGCCAGCAAACCGCGCCTGCTGCAAATACGATACCGTAGATAGAACCTTAGACTGAAAACACCATGAAACACTCTCCTTATATTTCATTTCTTAACCGGACTATGAATAATATATGTAGTTATTCATCATCGTCTCTCCTTGCCTCTCTGCTATAGAGTATCGTTTTTATCCCTATATTTTCAGCCAAAAATAGGTCAAATTATAATCGCAGGTCTTCTTTTGTTATGTTCAATATTGTCATGTCTTCAGTACATAGTAATGAAGGCTTCACAATTTGGAGAACAAGTCATGTTGTGGTTATTAATGGCAATACTGCGAATTATGACTTATATGAGTTTACTTGCTTGAGGATCAAGGAAAATGCACACCAGCAATTTCTAATATCTTCCTCATTCAGGTGGATGCCAGGGCAGAGTCCATTGAAAAGAAGATTGGCAGACTAGATGCTGAACTCCTTAAATACAAGGATCAGCTTAAAAAGATGAGAGATGGGCCCTCAAAGGTAGAAAACAGCACTCAAACCATAGCATCTTACCACAGTTCAAATGATTATTTTGCAGACTCACCAGTTTCACTTTATTACGCAATCATTTGTTTTCCACATGTAGAATATGGTGAAACAGAAGGCGATGAGAGTCCTGAAGCAGAAAAGAATGTAAGTTACACACTGTATTTATGACACATATGTTTTTACAGAGGTAACTGGGGAACTATGATGCTATGTCAACATTGCTGGCAATATTGAAATGATTTTCGGTGATTGCAGATTGGCCTTAACATATATCATTAGCACAGTAAATTTTGATCCATTGATTGATATAATCACATATTGGCATTTTAATTATGTAGTAAGCTTGAGACATTGTTTGTCTTTGATGTTATTACTTTGAAGCAAGTGGGGTGGATGATAAAACAGTAATAATCCATGTTATATTTTTATTTTATGTTAATTATTTGCATGCTTTCTGTCATGTTTTACATTGTTTACATCTTGTTGCTTCTTATGTCATTTTCCTCATTTGTTTTCTTGTTCCATCTTGTACCGCTAGAAGATGGATGGATGGATGGATGTTTTCTTGTTGTTGCATGTTTTATATAATTTACTTGGCACAAAAAGACAACACTAACATTTAGGTTTTAATTTTTTTTCCCTTTCGGTCCCTTTTATTTTTTGGTACCTTTTACATTATTTGTCTGATGGCACCTTTTATGTCTTGTGCTGTATTTTTGTGCATTTTGCATCATTTCAATTTTCTTAGCTCTTTTACAAATTAAAATGAAAACTACAAATAAACATCTGGTTTCTTCAACTTTCACTAGAGCCATAAAGCTACTTAAAACACTAAGAAAAGACATTATGATGATTGATATTTAAAATATATATATATATTGCATTAACTTTCCTTAACTTTTAGTCTGTCAACCAGCTCTAGTCACAAATATAAATAACCTACATCTCTTTAGTATTTTATAAACAGTGTGTTCCAATGGAGAATTGGAAGAATATAAATATAGTACAGATGTCTTAAGTAACCTACAGTGGAACCCCGGATAACGAATATAATTCGTTCTATGATACGAAATTCATTATCCGGAGTTCCACTGTATTTGCTTTGATGCAGGTATGAAGGTCAAAGGGAGCAGCTGGCTCAGCAGTCTTTTAACATGGAGCAGGCGAACTATACAATACAGACATTAAAGGACACAAAAACAACGGTAAGAACTGACAGAACTAAAATCCCTGTAAAGACATATGTTGGGCAGGAGAATGTTTCTGAGTTTTGCAGAATGTTCTGTCAACAGCAGTGTGTGACCTCTTTCTAGGTGGAGGCCATGAAGATCGGTGCCAAGGAAATGAAAAAGGCCTACAAGGATGTAAAGCTTGATCAAATCGATGTATGTACGTCTGTTATAAACAGTTAAAATGACCTTTCATGAAGTAACATCAACATGTGAGGCAGCAGTTATTACTTCTAATCATTTTGTTCTTTTTTCACTTTGAAGTTGATTGTATGTGACAATAACATTTCCATTGGGCAGATCACTCAAGAGAGATCCTAAACGTGATTTCTTGTATGTGAAATTTCAGGATTTGCAGGACCAGCTGGAGGACATGATGGACGAAGCCAACGAAGTCCAAGAAGCCCTGAGTCGCAGTTACGGAACTCCAGATATAGATGAGGACGATCTGGAAGCAGGTAGACTTTAATTTGTTTTACGACAAGACCGAATACCGTATTTTCCGGACTATAAGGCGCACCTAAACGCCGTCTATTTTGTCCAAATATGACACTGCGCCTTATAATCC
>JAQQAE010012088.1:0-13320 GCA_029823295.1 Pseudamia nigra | reverse complement strand
TTTTTTATTTTACTTTTTTTTCTTCCCATGATGACAGGTGAGGCCGTGCCTCACCTGCCTCCCCTGACTGCACGTCATTGCTACCTGCACACTATTATATGATTTGCCATTTAAGGTGAAATACCAGTGTTATTCATGTTTCAGCTGCTTCTTTGCACATGTAATAATTTATGCATATTGGTCTCAGTTTTCCGGTTATCCTTGTGTGTTGTACAGAACTCGATAAAAATATACAGTGAGTCATACAATAAATAAAAATGTCTTTGAGTTGTGAATGAAACAAAATGTGTGTACCATAAATTCTAGCCTATAAGCTGCTACTTTTTTCTCACACTTTGAACCCTGCGGCTTCAACAACGATGTGGCTAATGTATGACTTTTTATTGGCTAACGAGCCTCATGCTGCCAATGCAGACCAATGAAATTAGCGAACAGGTCACAGATCAGTCATTTTGCGCTTCATGCACATGCCCTTGTCATGGAAAACACACAAAGAAATGCATATGAAGCAGCTTTCAAGTTAAAAGCGATCGACCTGGCTGTCGAAGAAGGAATTCTTGCTGCAGCATGTAAGCTTGGCATCAATGAGTCCAAGCTGAGATGGAGACGGCAGCATGAAGGAACTCACTCGATGCAAAAAGATGACAAAATCTTTCAGAGGTATGAAAAGCAGATGGCCCAAATTTGAAAACGCTCTTGATGACTGGGTGAACGTGAACATCTGCAACTTTTGGACAGATGCGGCTTATATGTACAAAATCTTTTTTCCTTAAATCTAGTGGGTGCGGCTTATATTCAGGTGCACTTTGTAGCCTGGAATTTATGGTATGTTATCTTGAACTTTGGACAACACTCATTAACAGTCAGATACAGTCAATCATTGGATTAATTAACAATGAAAATCACTATTGGTTTGCAGGTCTGACCTCACTTTCACTTTTGTTGCAGGCTCGTTCTCAGACTACCCAACCAAACAGAACTTCGCCATGGCTCCTATGCAGCCCATGCCTCTGCAGCATCAGCCCCCTCCTCCTCCTGTACATCACACCAATGGCAGCATGCAGGGAAGCATACAAGGCAACAACCAGGTGCTCGACTACCTGGAGCACCAGGTGAGGGGGCTGGATCCAGGAGCTCCTCAATTGGTACCACACACTGTTCAGAATATGCTGCCGTTACAGGCCCATCCTCAGCCGGTCCCTCAGGCTGTTCCTTACAGTCCTGGACCACCGAGTATGCTGTCGGCGCTGGATGAGATGGGGGTAAGGGGGGTGGAGAGAAGGGTAATCACACTGCCTCCCATTATCCAGCGTGGACCAAACTTTTCTTCACAAAGGGCAACTGGAGGAGGCGAGCTTCCAAGGGGTGGTTCGAGAATCTCTAGCCAGTCTAGTGGGAGTACAAACCGCCCAGGGGGAGGTCTGCATGGATACAGAGATGACTCTCCTCCCCGGCGGGGGATTTTACGAGAGTACAGCGATGATTCGGACTGGGACAACAGGCGGGGACGAGCACCTCACACTGGCTCAAGGAACGAGAGAGGGAGCTCATCTGGGAGGAGAGGCGGGTCAGGAACGAGACCACGCCCCCGAAGTCGAGATGACTTGATGGAGGAGTTGCACAGCAGAACAGCTCGGAGGGAGAGGAGCTACTCGCCTCCTCAACGTCGAAAAGGCTCCTGGAGCTCTGACGAAGAAGACAGCAGAAGGAGGAAGGGTGGCAGAGGGAGGGAGTGGCCTGAGAAGCCCCCTAGCTACTCCTCCATTGAGAATCAGCCTGGACATGGTAACAACCGGAGGACCTATCAACGCCTCTCTGTAAGAGACACACAAAAGTAACAACACATGTCCAGATTAGTGTCAGAAAATAACCAAGTACTTTTACTCAAGTACTGCATTTACATGCCGTTGTGAAGTATTTGTACATTTAATTATTTTCACTTTATACCACAAGATTATAAGATACTTTGTCAGATGGAGTCTGTAGTGACTTGTGTTACTGAAAACAAAAAACCTACAAGCCACCTGAAGGGCTGTAACTGATGCTATGTCTTCCTGACATGTTGACCAGTGTATATGTGTATCAAAACAACAGCATTTTGACATTTTTCGATCTGTCTATTACATATGTAACACATACAAGTACTCAAAATAACTTACAGGTACGGTTGTTACTTTAAAAGACACACCGGTACAGCAGTCCAAAATGTTTTCACTTCTCGCGGCATTAACATCTACACTACCAGTCAAAAGTTACGGCACAGCTTCTCCTTCAGTGGTTGCTTTTTAATTTTGTTATTTTCAGTATGGTACATTAATACAGAAGACATTCAGACTGTGAAATTACACATATGTAATTATGTAGTGAACAAAAAAATGTGTCAAACAACCCAGATCAGATTTTATATTTTTGCTTTGCCCACTCATGGCATTCTCTCATCGGATTCACAGATTCATCATCTGTGAACTGAATGATTTTCAATTCCCAGGTGAGTTCATTTGTGCCATTTTGTGCTTTAACGTGCTTTCGACCATCAGTTGTCTTGTGCAGAGGAAGGCCAGTGTCAAAACCCCCTGTTATTTCATATTATGAAAAGAAACGCTCAGTTAAGTAAAGAGAAAAGACAGTGCATCATTACATTAACAAATGAAGATGAGTCAATCTGAAAAATCTGTGAAAAATGTGTGAAAACTATCAAACACTATGATGAAACTGGCTCTCATGAAGACTGTCCTGGGGAAGGAGGACCAAGACCTACCTCTGCTGCAGAGGATGTTAATTAGATTTACCAGCTTCAGAAACTGGGGACTTTCCTTTTATAAGAGTCAGTTTCATCATAGCATTTGATGGTTTTGGTGACTGCACCTCAGAGTTCTTTATTGATGAATTTGATTAGAAATGCCATGAGTGTACAAAGCTGTCATCCAAGGTAAATTAAAAAAAATTTAAAATATGAAACTTGTTGGGTTATGCAACACTTCTTTGTTTATAACTACTTTCTACTGCAATGTTAAAAAGACAAAAATGTAAAGAAACACTGAAAGAGAAGGTATGTCCCAACTTTGGACTGGTAGTGTATGTCATTTTACTGTCATTACTACACCATAAACACACAAGATGTCAACTAAGCAAAAAAAAAAATTAAATTAAAAAAATGGGTGCTGCAAAAAATGTTTGTATCACAGAAGGAGAAGCTTTTTGCAACTTCTCAAAGACACAGAACGTCAAAAAGTGAATTGTACTTCTCTACTTTTACTCCATTACATTGATGTTCCTGCTTTAGTCACTGAAACAGATGCCACACTGAAAAATACAAGCGCTGACAATGTACCACAGCAGTACACATTAAACCAGTATGCAGTGATGTGTTGTCACGCTCACATTTCAGACAGCTCTGGAAGGTAAAACGAAGACTCAGTTTACCCAGTGTTGAAACTGATGTGGAATTTCAAGCATTGATAACAACTCTTTTTTTTTAATTATTATTTTTTTTTATTTCAAATTTAATGGTCAAAATGAAAATGCAGAAAATGAAATTATGGCTCCTTTTTATTATTCTGTTTCTGACACTGGACATGATGTGGGATTGACTCTTGCTAACTTTGAAGAAGATTAAAGGAAACCTGTGAGTTCGGAAAAATACAAAGCATCGGTAGTGGTTTATCTTTAAGTTCTGTACAGAATGGTCTCAACACATTATATGACTGTGTCAAGCTGGTAACAGGTTTTTGAAAGTAGGAAAACACATGGTGAGATTTTAAGAGTTGTGTGTGTCAGGTGTTCCACAATGCTCAGAGATATGTTAGGAGGTTCTGTAACCAGCACCAAATTGGGAACAAAAGATGTGCCAGACACAGAATTAGCAATAATCTCTTCAGTAGACAAGGTAAGTTGTGATCTTCCTGCTTTAACAATAGTCTTACTGTTAGTGGACCGCTGGCATTTTAAAAAATATTCTGTAGTAACTGACTACAGTGAACATATCTAAACAAAGACGGCTTCCGGGTCATGTCCGACATCTCAAACAGAATTATGAAAACAAAATGAGTTATTATTTCATTTCCTGCACTGAGCGTTTGAGCACTAAATTGGAAATTAAAAAAAGTTATTTGTTTTGGTTTACAAAATTAAAATTGTAAAAATGATTGTGTTTTCATTAAAAACAAAAAATACAAAATGGAATGAGTGATACAGATTCAAAAATCCTGCATCTGGACAGTGATCTGAATCATCCTCATATTGAATCAGTCTAGTCATCTGTTCCCAATTCCCTTCCTTCAAAATTCACTAAAAAGTACATGTTTGGTGCCTTTTTTGGATGAGATTAGGTCACACTCTCTTTTCAGATAAGTTTCCATGACTATTTGTATACTTTTTTGTCTCTCCTCGCTTTTGCTTTTCATTTTTCCTCTGCATGCCTGCATATGTCAGTGTTTATTCTTTCTTTCTTTGTCAGATCATCATATCCCCTCTTTGACATCACTTCTGCTTTATCTTTCTCTCATAGGATAGAAGCTCCCGTAGTGGCACCAGTGTAGTCATCTGATGCATTTCTGTCCTTCTGAACTTTTCCTGAATGTTTCTACAATGACGAAAACAAAGAAAAACAGTAGGTGCCTTAATCTTTTCAGTCTGTGTGCAAAGATTGAGCTGTTGTGAATTTTGATGTTAAGTCCTGAAAATGTGTGGATATAGTATGCACTGTTTGTAATTCAATGAAGTTGTCTTTTTATATGAAGGAACTTTTTATGCTGTGTAATTGTGCATGTTTTACTTTCTGGTGGTGGATAAATGCATTGTGGCTTTGCTATTTCTAAAGTACTTTTTTTTTTTTTTTTTTTAAAGTGATGGAGTTGTTGGTCCAGTTCTGTTTATTTCACACATCAGAATAAAACAAATGTTGAGTCATTCAAAATATACAGTTGTGTTCAAAATAATAGCAGTGTTTTTTAAAATGTGATTAAAGCTCAAAATCCTTATAATGTTTATTTCCATTGATTGGGAACACTGCACATTATATTTTACATCGTATCATGAAGAAAAAAGTATCTATTTTAATTACTTTACAGAAAATTAAGGAAAAATGATATTGGGCTGTTCAAAAAAATAGCAGTGTCTGCATTTTTTTTATTACAAACTCATATCTACTCAATAAACTGAAAAAATGTTAAGATTTAGCATTCCTGTGAATCACTAAACCAATATTTAGTTGTATAACCACTGTTTTTGAGAACTGCTTCACATCTGTGCTGCATGGAGTCGACGAACTTCTGGCAGCTGTAAACAGGTTTTTCAGCCCAGGATGATTTGACAACCTTCCACAATTCCTCTGCATTTCTTGGTTTTGCCTCAAACAGCATTTTTCATGTCACCCCACAAGTTTTCTACTGGATTAAGGTCCGGGGATTGGGCTGCCTACTCCATAACCTTAATTTTGTTGGTCTGGAACCAAGATGCTGCTGGCTTACTGGTGTGTTTGGGATCGTTGTCTTGTTCAAGGGCATTTCCTCTTCAGCATAAGGCAGCATGATCTCTTCAAGATTTCTGATATAAGCAAATTGATCTACGATCCCAGTACGTGATAAATACGCCCGGCATCATAGTAAGAGAAACAGCCCTATATCATGATGCTTGCACCACCATGCTTCACGGTCTTCAGAGTGGACTGTGGCTTGAATTCAGTGTTTGGGGTCGTTTGACAAACTGTCTGCAGCCCTTGGACCCAAAAAGAACATTCTTAAAATGTTTCTCCATTTCTCTTTAGGCCAGTCGATATGTTCTTTGGCAAACTGTGTCCTCTTAAGCATGTCTTTTTTTTTTTTTTTTTAAACAATAGGACTTTGTGGGGGCTTCTTGCTGATAAATTAGCCTCACACAGGCATCTTCTAAGTCCTCACAGGTAACTTCAGACCATCTCTGATTTCCCTGGAGCAGATCATTGACTGAGTCTTTTGTCATTCTGGCTATTGTTCGATCCATTCAAATGGTCGTCTTCCGTTTTCTTCTACGTCTCTCTGGTTTGACTTTCCATTTTAAAGCATTGGAGATCATTTTAGCTGAGCAGCCTATCATTTTCTGCACTGCTTTGTTTTCCCCTCTCCACACTATTGTTTTGAACAACTCCACCCCCCTTTTTGTCTTCCACTTAATTATTCAATTACTCAAACTCTGGAGCCTGCATATCATGAATGTTGGGTCTGTTGGTTTTGTCTGACTTTAGTACACCTACTGGTAAATGATTTGCCATGTAATATGATTTATATCAAAAACAGTGATTGATCTGGTTAGTCATATTGGACTGCTATTATTTTGAACACAACTGTAATAGAACTCAGTGAAAATGGGACACCGCAGTAAGCTGTAAAGGTTATGAAATAGAGGCCCCAATACTATACATCAAGTTTTTTAAAAATATTTTTCATTCTGCCTTCTCTAGTACATATTTATGCCTTATTGTGTGTAATGTTTAAAGCTTTTATGCATTTAAAAAAATCAATTTCACTCATGTCATTTGAAAGCTGATAGATGTCAAAGCTCCATTACATTGTTTTCATGAACACTTCTTTTGTAAACAGAAAAACAAATGTACTGTGTTTTTTATATGTTTCATTAAATGTTTTAGACACTAATTGTGGTCTGGGTCATCAAAGTGTGATACAGTATATTATTACATTATTATCGCAGTATGTTATAAGTCTTATAGGAGCCAGCAGAGGGAGCCATAGACTTCTAATTCTCTCTGTAGTTTGTATATGGTTGAGTTTAGAAGTGTCTTATTTTCCCCCTAATTTTAGCTTTTACTAGTTAAACCACAAAAGTGAACAATATTGGAATTATATTGGCAGCCAGTCAAGGCAGACATGTACAATATGGAGATAGAAATTTGATAAGCTTACCATTTGTTTTATTTCACCATTTTTCATCTTGAACTTTTGTACACTATTTTTTAAAACTCATTTTTATTATTATTTTTTATTATTTTGCTAATTTGTGCTTATTTTGTGCATTATTTTGCTCATTTGCTTGATTATACTTGATTTGTTGCTTTTCATTTGTCCTTTGCATTATTGTCCATATTTTATTATAATGCTCACTTAATTTTTTAGTATGCTGACTTTTGCAACATTAAGTAATGAACAACACAGGTTCAGTATCGATGTGTGTACACCATCTACATTTACAGGCTAAAACAAATGATGTACTAATGTGAGATATTTTAAAAATTAAAAAGGTGTTTATATATAAAAATTTTCATCCTGTGGGATCAGGACATTTGACAGTTTGTAGGGGGAGGGGCTTAACATTTCTAAACTGTATCATATGAAGATGGGGCCAGTGAGCTTCTCAGGTGATGTGACTTCATGCTGTTGAATTGCATATAGTTGCATTGTTCACAAATTCCAAAATGTCTGCCTATGTGGATAAAGATCTTGATCGAGAGATAAAAGTTGTTGGTTTTCACAGTTATTATATTTATGGGTAGTAATGTTAAAGTATATTGCTTTTTAAGGATAATTTTATGTCTTTTTGTTGAAACATACTATATTGCATTTACATACCTTTTTGATAATTGAGCAATGAATGTTTGTATCCTGGAAGATACTTTGACCAGATGGGTATAAAACAGGAATAAGCTCTCACAGATACTTATGTTTCTAATTTAAGGCTGTTACAGATGAGCAATAAAATAAAGATGTGAAGTATTAATGAATAATTATTTTACTCTTACATGAGATGAATTCACCAGTGCGCAGATATACCATACTCGGGAGAAATTTTCAGCACTTTGCACAGTTAAATATACAGTGATGTGCAGCTGGTTACCAGAACTTGATCTGAAAAGACAGGAGCCTGTGAAGTTGAAGATGTGTGTATATATAAATGGACAGAGTGAGAAGTGAATGATCTGTTTTTTTTTTTTATTGGAAAAATTATACTGGTTTTCAGTGTTCAAAGCATATGCAAGTATCCATTATGGAGGTGTTGCCACTTCTTGAAACTGTGTGCAAAATATGAAACAAACTTACTAATTAATAGTTTATCAAATACTTCCAAAGGACATTGTATCCAAGGTGATACAAACTCCACATTAGAATACAAGTCTTATTTTGAAAAGGATGGATTTATTTCAGCCTAGAAAATATTAGAACATAGCAATTAATTAATTTTCCAGCATATTCTTATGTGCGTGACAATTTGAGGGTTAATATTAACGAAAATAAAATGGTACGTGTACCCTGCCTTCGCTCAAGTCAGCTGGGATAGGCTCCAGCATCCCCCGACCCTCACGAGGATTAAGGGGTAGAAGATGGATGGATGGATAGATGGGTACATGTTCACCCATATAAATTTGGGGCAAATTTAAATACATGTATAGACTTTTAAGTCCAGACGGAGGGCTGAAGATGGAGCCTGTATTTACTGAACTGGAGGAGGTGGAGAAGGAGGCCGGGTCTGGGCTCTGATTGGCGGCGCCGGATCCTCACTGACTGGGAAGTGAAACGGCCAATGTCAGCTGTTATCGGTCGACCTCCTCTACATCCTCCGCCGACTAACGACAGCCTTCAACACCGGGGACAGTGCCTCCTATGACGATTAGCGTCAGGTGCGGAGCAGCGTCACGTCGTTTTCAGGTAAGGCTAGCTGGGTGTAGCTAACGGCTGCGGTTAGCATTGGCAGCAGCCGCGTAGATGATAGAAGCCTCTCATTATCATTCGTCTAGCGGGTAGCTAGCAGCGGTTAGCTTCTCTATTTATGCAGGTTTCAATTTTAACACATCACTTCCAGACTGAGACCTTTCAGTGACCAGTCGGTACACTATCAGTGTATTCATAGCTGTTAGTTACCACTAGAATAAACCCTAAATGACCCTTTTGGCAGCACCTGTTCATGTTTGCGTCAAAGTGACTCATCCTGTGTAAGGCACACTTTAGCCGGTTGTTTACTCCAGACCGACTCGCTGATCTCGTGTTATTCCAGGAATGCCCGGGGTTTCTGGCTCGTGTCATTCAGGTTAAATGTTGCCAGCCATACCTACGATAATTACTGTATTTGTACTATGGTTATGTCCTCTATACGAGCAACAACGCCAAATATATGATCATTTGATCACTGTAACATTTTAGCATCAGTTATGAGTCTAGGTGTCATGGAAGTATCATGAGAACTAGTTGACCTAGGTGTTTGTTTTATGTTCATGTTTCTTCATGTTGTGGCTAGTTTGTTCATTTGCCTGACGATTTTATTATTATTTTTTGATAATTTCCCTATATTTTTGTGCATTCCTGTTCATTTGGTGTATTAGCTCAGTTTTTATTTGTGGTTTGTTTTAATCGTTTTTGTTCGTGTTATTTTAGTTACTTTGTTCATTTTGTGGATTAAGTTACTAAGTCTTGGCAATTTTTTTTGTTCATTTGTTTTCATTTTAGTTCATGTTCTTTTTAAAAAAAATAATTTTCTTGATTTTGTTTTTCTTTTGTTTTTTTTTAAGTTTTTGCCTATATTCATGTTTTTCCATTGCATTGATTATTTTGTTAATTTCTTTGATAAGGTTTTATGTTTATTTTTTGTTTCTACATTTTAAATGTTTTGTTAAATTTAGTTTTTTGTTTTATTATATAGTTAACTTATTTATTTTTGATATTGTCTTCATACTCTATTTTATTTGTAATGTTTTCATTATTTTAAATTTTTGTTCATTGCTTTTTTCATATTGATCCACTGTTCATTTTTATATATCATTATCTTTTATAGTAAATATTAAAGAAAACTTCCAAAATGTTGGTTCTGACTAATTTGATTCAAAACATAATAAACCCCTGATTTGATACTCACCTTATTTCCATTTTCCACATGGTAACCTTGGTCATGGTGCATCAGCCTCAGGTGTGTTATTTTTCTTGACTTGTGTTTCAGGCAGTATGAACTCCCTTTCAGGCAGCGCCGTCCTGTTGCTGTGCAGACGTACAGCGGTGGGGGGAATGCGGGTCTTTGGGGGATCTTCAGGTCATTCTGCAGGGCTCAGGACAGTTGACAGGGCCTGTTTTCAGGCAGTGCGGGTTTGCCACTCAGGGACGGGCCAAAAACGCAGCATCAGCACGAAGAAGAGGGGCTACGACATCACCAGGAACCCCCACTTGAACAAGGTGAGACCAGGGTGTCTGCAGTGGATCATTATAGTCTATGGTCTCAGCTCAAGACCCAGAAGTGACATGTGACATCTCAGAAAAATGTTATACACACAATATTTTACCTAAAATGACTCCACACATCATTGCATTATTATTGCTTTTTTAGTGCTCTGATGAAAAAGAGCCCCACTATGCTCACATTCACCGTAGATTTGAACACTGATAAGGGTGCTAATGGTAAATTAAAAGTAATGAATTTATAATTTTTTTTATCTGTTGAGGGATGTTTATTGCTGTTCCTTGTTGCGATGAAGTTAGGCCGAAATATGACATTGATTGTATATCATTTATCCATTTACATTCATTTGGTTTATCATCGATATATATACTGTGTATATTTTTGCTTAGTTATTTTGATTACTTTTTTATTTTGTGTATTATGTTAACTTTTATTAATTTTGTTCTTCCTGTTCATTTTTGCCTCTTTTGTAATATTTTCTTGATTTTTTTTTTTGGCTTCATTTTTGTTAATTTTCTTGAATATTTTTGCACATTTCTTGGTCATTTTTGTTCATTTTTAAAAAATTTTCATTTACCTTGATTTTGTTCACTAAATGACAAATTTTGTTTCATATTTTTTCATTGTTTTGTGATATGAATTTGAATACAGTGATGGAAATGGGTCTATATTTTGTTCACAGTATATTCAGATGTTTACTAGGTTATAAAGAAGAGAACCCGCTGGTTTTATTTTGATTCAAGTAGGTCATGACTTGACGGTCATTGAAAAACGTAACAAGGCGACACCAGTTGAGAAACACTACTTTAAATGGTGTAACTCGACTCTTGCCTCTGCTAAGGTGGTCATGTTCTGTATGTTTGTCTGTCAGCAGGATTCGATAAAAACATGCTTAGATTTTCATAAAACTTTGTGGTAGTGTAGGGCACATCCATAGTTTTTATTTAACACACAAAAAACGTCACTGCTTCACGTACTTGTGTATATAGACAACATGTCCTCCTTCATACTGAGCTGTAGAGAGAGAGCATACTGTACTGTATATAAACACAGAAGGCTGTATAAGTACTACATGTTACTTCTCTACAGTATGAAAACAGAGGCTCAGCTCTCATCTGAGTGAAACAGTAGAGGTTAAACCACTTTAGGACTGTGAATGATAGTGCACAGATTCCTCTGAGGTGAATAGAATGCACACTAACTTAAACTCTTCTGAAAACAGTGCTGCATAGTGACAGTGCAGTATTATTGCTTTCGGTGTCAGTGTGTGTAAAAATGGTCTAAAAGTTTGCTTTGTGAAGATGCTGCTGTTGCACTGCCTTGTCAGCAAACACACTGAGTGGTTTAAAGAAAACACTGGGCTGAGAAAATGAAGCCTCTGCTGATTTTTTTTATTGCTTTGATTTTGATACGAGGTCGGTCACAGTTCCTGCATTAAAGTTTCCACTCAGCAGGCACATCCGGACTCTCAGTCAGGAAGTCACTACTGCCCTGAAAACATATTACGGAACTTAATGAACTTGAGGTCACATGGGTTAGTAAAGCATCTGCATATTGGACTTTGACATTTTTATTACAGAAAAGTCAGATTTTAGTGTCACTGTTACAAGATTGTAAGACTTTAATCTGCAGCTAATTCAGAGTTACATTAAATAGATGCTCTCCTCAAAACAAGTAGACAAATGAGACAAAATAAAATATAGATACAGCAGGAAATGAATAAATGTAATAAACTTAAATAGCACGGATATCAGCAACAGCAATAAAATAATGGCATTTGAGGTCACAGTGTAAAATAAACAGACGTTTGCGCCAATCACTCAGTATTTCATGTTCCAGTTATATTTGATTATATTAGTTTCTTTTATTTATGGATAATAAGTGGATTAGAGTATTTACAAAGATCAATCCAGAAGCTGTATTCACAACTTACACCACTCTCCTCATGTCAGCTACTGGTCAGTGGTGTCTCCTTAATGGGTTTACCGACCTCACTCCTCATCCTCTCGCTCTTAATAGGTTACTTCAAGCCACATTCAGAGTCAAACTCAGTCTAAATGTGAGTATTTCCATCTACATGAGTGATTTGTGAGTACTATGTTTTTTGTTCTTGTCTGGTTTGATGTTAAGGAAGTATCATGGAATAATCATAAAATTCCAAATAGGAATTCTGGGCAATATATCGAATAAGATTAAGTGAAAATTTTCTTCCTGAAAGTCATGAAAATTACTTGAGTTGCAATGTTAACATTTTTCCTCTGAGGACATTTGAACATTCTGAACATGTTTTTCCAATTATAGTATATGTAGTTTTAGTAATTAAGTGTATGGTTGAGTATTTTTTTTGTGTGTAGTTCATGTTAACAAAAACACATCATCTAAGGCACTGTTTGGTCATATCTCCCAGCCCTACCAGTGAAAAAATATTACTGTTGACTAAAATAAAAATAATTGATTTTAAAAATCAAAACAAAATTAAGATGTACCGTGAACTACTGTATGTGACACGAACTAAAACTGTGACTGATTTACAATGACTTTGTGCAAACAAAGCCCAAACTCTAAAACTAAATGAAACCTAAAAATGGTCAATTTGTCACAATATAGATGATATTAATAGTACTTTTACACTCACAATATTAACTAAAATTAAACTAAAAGAGTAAATCAACATTAAAACTGAAGAAAAGTTTAAAACTATAATAGCTTATGTCTCTACTCTGGAGCATCAGTCATTGAAATCCTCTTCAATGGAAAACATGCAGCTTGTTACCGCAGCGTGTGGATACTATGAGTCATATCAAGTATCCAGTAGAGTCACATTTCAGAGCTAAAACTGTTCTGTACAGACATGAATAATTCAGTGTGGATCACAACAAACCTATTTCTATTATTTTCAACTGTGTACTGTAATACTGAAGACATCCAAACTGTCAAATAACATGTATGATATTATGTAGTAAATGAAAAATTGTTAAACTACTCAGAACATGTTTTATATTAGATTTTCCAAAGCAGGAACATTTAGATAAGATATACTTTATTTGTCCCTGTAGGGAAAATTGCTTTGGACTTGTAGTTTCATGGAAGTGACATACACTCAACAAAAATATAAACGCAACACTTTTGTTTTTGATCCCGTTTTTCATGAGATGGACTCAAAGATCTAAA
>JAQQAE010012087.1:0-13321 GCA_029823295.1 Pseudamia nigra | reverse complement strand
GGGGATTTTTTTTTTTTTTTTTTTTTTTAACATTACAGGATCCCTGCCGCTTCTCCCTCTGCAGGGTTCAGGTGATTAGGGAGCCGATCTATTGGCATGATCTCAGTACATTAGTCAAAACAATACTTTGTCATCAGAGCTAAGTAATAACTAATCTTGCATGACATTAATACCAAGACTGGGTATGGAGCCTAAGTAACAAGAAATGCTTGAAGAGGGCTCATTTACATAGCTCAAAGGGTGCCTAATTAGCCTACGATAATGAGCGCTCACCTCTTCAGTATTCATAGTTCTGCTCATCTGCTGTTTTTCTCTACCTGTAGTGAACACAGTTTTTGTTAGGTGCAGATAGTCATTATTTATGGAAAGTGTTGACAGCTGAAGATATCTTCCAGATTTAGTGCACCCACAAACCCATTTAAACTTTATTTTGGACATCTGTTTTGCTCATACTCCAGACTCTGTGCCTTTGTTGTTGTGCTGTCGAAACCAGAAATGTTTAGCATACCTGGTCAAAGGAGAAGTCCCTGCAGAGTTGTGACGAGCTGTTCAAAAACTGAATTTCAGTGACATTAAAAAAGACAAATGACTTACAAGCTGATAAGTCATTAGAGAGTTTGACTGACAGTGGGGTATATCAGTAATCAGTAGCAGGGATGAGCTGGGAAATCCAATCTGCTAATGGGCCTGATAGAGTGTGAAATGTTAAAGAGGAGGCAGTCCCTTGCTGTGTGCCCTTTGCTGTTGAAGCTGCTCTCATTTTGTCAATAAGGCTGAAGCCGCGCTATGGTGTCACCAGCTCTGTCTTGATTAGAATTGTGGTTTATTAGACTTCAGGCTTTTATTGCAGAATAATTACTCGAATGTCAGGCTCCAGAAAAGTCTCAGCTTTTCTTCTAATTATGTCTTTGCTACATGCTTTTTCTCTTTTGACTCAAATTGCAACGTTAGGGAATGTGACGGTAAGCATTTGACAAAGAAATAAAACAAAGGTAGTGTTTTGACAGGGGAAAGAGGTACCCTATTTGCACAACAATAGGGTGGCATAATGCAAGTCATCATTCTTGTAGCGTAGTTAAGAATGTTTGTTTCAGTACTGAAGTACAAGCTTAACTACGTTTTTCTTTGCAGAGTTAATCACACCATATCCGGGGGAAAAACACTGACCTGTATTTGCAGAACGAAACTTGAAGTGCTGCTTGCACTGTCATCAGATTGTAATCACCTTAACGCAGTACACGATTGGCTTCTTTTGGAATTCAAATGCAGCGTTTGTTACCAAACACAGGCTGTGAAAGGCGTTGCCAAGGTATTGTGATGCATTCTAGGCTTACATACAGTACTGTATTTTCTACGGCTTCTCATCCCTCATTAAGGGGTCTGGTGTGAACGACCTAAGCACACTGAGGAGTATAGCATGGTCTCACACTGGAGCCAGGCTTCTAAATATAGGCTGGTGTTAGTATCTGTATAGGCTTAGTATTGATGTTTGTGCAGGTTTCAGTGGCAGATGTCGTGGTCTGGCATTCACGGAAGGAGATTTATGGGAATAGTCCTGGAGTATTTGACACCACAGAGGTTGAGGCGAGGGCATTACGTGAATCAATGGGATTAATTTGATTGAGATTTTGTGTGTAATCTGACTGGATATGCTGATTGATGGGGCAGTCTGAGATGAGAAGGATACACATTATCTAAAAATTCAGTGGGGGGGGGGGGGTGACCTTTGTCACATATTCCCATATCTCTGCCTCTTAGCTCATTTGTTAAATATTTTTCTTACATGACCCTCAAAGATTCCTCTAAACTATTCTGGAAACATATTAGTGTTATGTCTGCAGCTGCTGTCATTTAGGTAATGAATACTGGTTGGAAAGGGATGTAGCACTGTACTCTATAATGATCACTTGCCATCTGCCACATTCACTGTGCTGTAATCTACAGTATAACAAACACATCGCTCTCTCTCTCTGTTTGTTATTCATAGCATTACAGTGTTCAGTATCTAGATGAGTTTATCACCTTTCTGCATAACCCGTCCTCAATCCCAGCCCAGAGTTGTGTACAAAAGAGTCCTAAAACCATGTGTCTGTGGATAATTAAAGCCAGGAGACAGGGGGATTAATTCACAATCCCTGCGAGTCTTTCCATAAACCTGCAACAGCGTCTCCAGGACGACTGCAGTGCCCGAGGGAAATGAGTCCTAATGCCGCTGGGCCGTACATTTGCTCACTTCAATCTCCACTGTTGTCTGAGAACAATGACACTCCGGATTAACCAGCCTGGTGGATGATTGGGACTCAGCCATGGGCAGAGTGCACGGCCCTCTGTGAACTTCAGGGGGATGGGAGCAAGTCTATACCTAATTATTTGGTCACGGCCTGCACATAGCACTAATATGGTGCAAATTGACACAACATGTAAAAACGTGCTCTCCTGCTACTCAAATCAGAATGGGGTGAAAAAATGTTGCCATAAAATTCTCCTGCATATTTCTCTCAGCGACAGCATCTTAAAATTAATTACTTGGGAACTGCCTGTTCTTTTCAGCACACAGCCACTTTTGGGAATCAAATGAAACTGACAAGATAAAGGACAAAATGTCTGTCTGTAGAAAGTTTTATACAGTGGAACATCTGCTAGCTCCTTCCTATCTGTGATGTTTTTGGATATGGCTGTCAGGAGAAGAGCTGCTTTTGTGAGTCGTCTGTTTTGTATTAGAACGATTAGGCATGCGCGAATTAGTGGGTTTTTTTTCTGAGCTCAAATTAGAGGATGCTTTGACCTCTGGAATTTCTACCTGCCTTCTGTACATGCCCTGTCTTGCCAGCACTGATCTACACCTTTTCTTATTGCTGTCATTAGCCTCTAATCCAAACACACATGTCATTCTGTTGTGCATCCTCTGTGACTTGCAGCGTGGAGCACTGGCTTTCATGTAGCCAACTGCAGATTGTTTCAATACTCCTCTGGTGAAAAGGGACATCAGCCAAAAGTTGTTTTTTTTTGTTTCTATTGTGCTTCTCAATCTTTTCTCTCTTGTCTCAAACTTTTATGAGCAAGTGTCTGAAATAAAAGGCTGTTTCTGTTGCACGGGAAAGGACAAAAGAAATCAATGAGTGTCTTAGAGCTTAATATAAATGATTTAGATTTTTCTGCCAATGTATTTAACATTGTTGACACAGAAGATTTACAGATCCACACTTTCAGCAAACACAACCACTGTAAATCACCACCATTAACTCTACAGTTTAGCGGTTCTCTGTGCCTCTTACCCCTCAGGGTTGGTCTCCCTTCCACCACACAAACCTCCAAACACACATCCAGAAGGCTGTCATTTTCCTTCTGCTTCACATCTGCCTTCCCCATTCAGAGCTGCGGTGTGGGCAAAAGGGAAATGCCTCCTTCCTCTCTTCACATCCCTTCCGCTCTCGCTGTCCTCTCCGGTTCAATCGTCGCTTACAGTGCCACCCGTTTGCCTTCTCTCCTGCTCAGCTTCAACCCCTTCATCTCAAACATCCTCACTCCCACCTCCCACCCCCATCAGCTTGCATACAAGCTGGCCATAAATTCTGAAAGCGTGCTGGTGTTAAAGGCCTGTAAAACTGAGCACCTAGTCTTTTTCAGAGATGACTCTTACCTTATGCTCTGCAGAAATGGGGCATTTAGCAAGGAATCCCATAAAGCACATTCCTCATAAAGTGGGACTGTTTAGTTATTTTCCCTATCCTTGGCCTCATTAAAAAGCTATTACTTGTTCAAGGTGCCCTATATTGCTCCATCGAGGTGGTGTCAGTGTCTCGTTGTATCATATGTGATAGCTCTCATTAACTACCCAAGGACAGCAAGGCACAAAGCAGAAGTTTTGTTGTTTGGGTTAATCTGGACTGAACTTGGCTGAACTAAGGTTTCGGAGTTCATATTCTCCATTCATGTCACGAGGCATGTACAGTATCATGCTTACATTGCAGTCCTATAATTTGGAGTTGAGACAAAGCAGACATCCCGCTATCCAAACAGAAACACTGCTGGTTCACAACTTTATTTCTGTCCCTGTGCAGGGTTAGAGTAAACATAACAGCCAAGAAATGAGTGGAGCATATATTTTTATACGTGTGTTACATGCTCGAGGCTTTGTCAGGCCCTATTCGGTCTGAGGAGCAGGAAAAGCTTAAGGCTATTGGGTGGTGCAAACTCATGCTCCATATTGGCATTGGTTTACCGTTGACTGACATGTGCCATTTCTGCTTATGTGTTTCAGCTGCCTTTCTAGGAGACATTGCTTTGGATGAGGAGGACCTGCGATCTTTCAGAGTGGACAGAATAATTGATCTGGCTCAAAGAACCGTGCAGACATTTAACCACACAGGTACGAAACAGCAGCGACATCTTCACTTTAAGTCACAGAGGGAAAAGTACTTAAAATGAACTCAGTGCCTACAATACAATACATCCTCATTTGTGACTTTGTAGTTCTTTGAAATCCCTAGTGTCAGGTCCCGCAAATAATCGCCCATGCATGAATATGTCCCTGGAAAATAAGCCACGAATAAAGGATACACATGCTGGCTTTAATTTCCCAACACTACAGCTGTCACTGCAGCACCTGTTCTTTGTAAATGCTTATGTTTACAACTATCATGTTATCACTGCACGTTTCTGTTCCTGTATCACCATGTTTAGCAGTAATTATGGGGCTTTGGTGAGTTTAATGTTGTCCTTAAAATAAAAAGCAGTGTTTAAACAACACCTGTGAATCAGTAGAGACCAGTAGACTTCAGTATCCTATAAACTAGAGGGGAGCAGGAAACGCCTTTTGTGCATGTTGCTGGTTGCACTCAAACAACATCTGTGTACCTTTTGTCATCAGAGCTAATGTTGAAGAAAGATTCAAACATACATTTGGATAATAATTGATGTTCTCATACTAAAATATTCATGTGAGTCCATAACAATAATTGTTGCAATAAATGTAAAATCAGTATTTTATGCAAGTTTTGTCTTGACTGGAAGTTGAGTTAATCAGATGACTTTGTGGTTTTAAATTTGTAACATCAATGCAGGACAGAAACAATGTGAAAGACGAGAAAGGTGCAAAAATATGCAAAAACACGTAAAAGTCACATAAGGGCAAAAACAATGTTAAAGAGGAAAACTATGCAAAAGGAAGATGTCACAGGATGCAAAAAAGATTAAAATGTTATAAATGTGCACAAAGATGACTATAAAAGGTGCTAAAAGACAAAAATTATGTTAAGGACAGAAAATAAAATAATGATGAAAAAAGAATGAAATGACATCAAAGATGCAGACAGAAAACAATTTTTAAAAATCTCTCTGATTTTGTAAGGTTACTTTTAAATTTTGTCAATTTAAACATTAAATCAAATGAATAAAATCTGACTTCTTATCATTAAAGAGAACAAATGTTTATCATAATAAATCATCTGATTTACTTATTATTCACGTCTCATGTTAACAGCTTTTTAAATATCCACTCAGTTAAACATACGAATCATGCTCGGAACACAAGCAGACATCGTTTGTACACTGAAGCAGTTTAGCTATTGATGGAAAACATACTGCTTAATTCAATAGACAACAAGAAGGAAAATTTCCTCAGAAAGTTTAATAGCTAAACAGTCTTGAAGTATGTCTTAATTAATCCACAGTAGATGCACATTATGCAAAACAGCTTTTACTTCATGAAACAATTCTGATGTCGTCTGTGCTCATGCAAATCTTGCTGTGAATTGATGGCAACTGGACTTAATGGTCTGTCTGACATATATGACACTGTATCTGAATAAGATATAAACTATTTACAAAACCCCTGTTTAACCATGAATGAAGGACATTGATTTAATCATTTTTTGTAATTAACACATCTCCCACAAGTTTTGTCAGCCTTCCCTCTTATCACTTAACTGAGCAGATTTGGCTGTTATCAGACTTTTCCTCAACACATGCACAAGTGTATGTGCTAATTGATCTTGCCAGGCTCCTCAGACTCTTACTCTGAAATTCAGCAGAACACATTGCTCCAGCAAATTAAAAAATTTGCTGCAAACTGTGGCGTCCATATTAATCAGATGGAGTTTGACTGGATTTGTGTTGGGGAATACAGTGACTATTCTGAACTAAGTACTGAGGCACAAGCATCTACGATGTACTCGGGGGTTTCTTCTGGTTGTCATTAAGAGAAATGGCACTAACATTTCCTTCAAGAAGATGAATTAATCATAAGTGTCAGCTTTGAGTTTTTAGTTTAAGTCAAAGAACATGACTAGTTTATAGTGACCCTTGGGTCTGATTTAATTAAGGAGTGAACACCATTTAATCCTGAAGCACTTTTTCTTGAAGTTAACTAAGAGATGCACTTTGTTTTACATTTGAAGTCCTGTCTGTATACTAGCTGAAAGTGCTATAGGTGGTTCCATATGGATTGTTCATTAACATAATCATCAGCTTAGGTGCGAGTGCTGTCTCCATGGTTACTCTGCATTTATCTGTGTTTGAGTGACAATAAGACTAAATTAAATTAAAAGAAGAAATAATTTCATTTAGTGAAAATACACCAACATTATAAGAACAAAGCCCTTTGAGGAATTAAATGGTATTTTCCTAATAGAAATAATAATTAGAGGATTAAATGATATCAAACTATGTTCTTTGGTTTAAGGGTAAAAAGCTGAGCAGAGGGTAAATCCTAATTACGTTCTTACAAAACTCATTTTATAAATTCCTAGTCCGCCAGAAGACGTGTTGAATTTTAGACTTTTTTTTTTTTGTACTGTCTTGATTAAAAATCCCCAGGTTCAACTAATCAGAGTAGTCAAACCAGACACGGTTCACGGCGCAGGAAAAGAGCTGCAACCTCCAGACCTGAGCGTGTTTGGCCCGAAGGTGTTATTCCATATGTCATCAGTGGAAACTTTAGTGGTAAGTCACACAGTTAAACATCCCACCGCTGAGGAAAACACTAGTCTGCTTTTTGATCAAAAGGTCTTTGTATTTGGTGTCATGTAAACTAAAGTTGTTGTTTATGTCCCTTAATGGTCACTACTGGTCAAAGCCACACTCTATTGATGCTGATCAAGTTAAAATTACAAGAAAACATTTGCCTCAGTATTTTTTTTTCCACATTTTTAGGCAAAAGAGGATGTTGGTTAAGGAAATGTGTTGAGTAATGTGTTGAGGCATCATTTTTAGCATGAACCTGATAGTTCTTCAAATCTGTGCAGTAGTACTAATGTACATAATAACCACAGGATAGTGAAAACTGAGAACATTAATATTGGCAACAAGGTGAGAAAGTATTATCTGTTAGGTTGGGACTTTATATCCTTCATCCCCACTGTGCTGAAGCTGCCAGTGGTTTCTTTTTTCATGTCATCTTTGCTTTTCTCTAAACAGCTGTGTGTTTGTTTCTTCTCATCTTGCTCTTTTTCTGTCGTCCTGTTCAGGCAGTCAGCGAGCGATATTCCGCCAGGCCATGCGGCACTGGGAGAAACACACCTGTGTGACCTTTATAGAGAGGACGCAGGAGGAGAGCTACATTGTCTTCACCTACCGACCATGTGGGTGAGTCAGTGGGGTTTTTAGCTCCGCATGAAGAAACTAGACAATGGTGAGCCTCTGCTGAGTTTTCTTTATCCACAGCTAACTATTGAGCACCTAGGTAGTTTTCCTTGCCTCCTGCCCAGCAGCCTTTCACCATTGTTCATCCTCTGTTTGCAGTCTCTGTGTGAGCTGTTATTTCAGCCCCCTACCAGTCCTGGAGGAGACCACCATTCAATGGCCAGGAATGTTTCCTGTGCCTCATCGTCACACTGAAACAGTTACTGACCACCTGTGTTGTACATGTAGTGTGGAGTTTTATTCAACAGGGAGACTTCCTTAGCCTTTCTATAATCATGTTTAACTCACACTGCTGAAGTTGGAGTCTGTCCACTCAGTATTTCTCACTAAACACATACTGAGAGAAAAGTGCTGGTTGTGGCTCTTGTTGTTGCTAAGCGACAACCTGTTTGGGTATATGGAGCTTATTTTTTAATGATGAAATATTTTTAATTAAAGCACTTGCTGCTGTTGTGAACATAAACCAGTGGGGCCTGTTAATTTCAGAGAAAAGACACCACAGCTGTTAAGAGAAGTATTAGACACAAACCTAAAATCTTATGATTTAAAGGTACATGTAACATGTTTGTGCATGATTCTACGTTGTACTGGGAGTTGGTTATTTGTTGACATTAGCCGTCACCAGTTCTATGCTAACTGTAGCTAGTGTTGCAAATTGTTGCTACCACACGGAAGCAGACGGAGGGACTGAAGGACTGGAGTGGAGTATAAATGTCACTTGTCGGATTTTGTGGACTATATGATGCAAGTTCTCTACATCAAAATCAGTGTACATGCTACTATCATGAATTAGGTCAACCAGGAGAGTCGGGGACATTTTTAAGGTATGTTACGATGCGTTCACATAGTGAACGCATGTACACATAGTGAACGCATGTACAGTACATATCTTCAGCTAAGTTAATATTTTAACCATATCCATATTTTGACTGAAAGTTGGTGCCTTTGTCATTACACACAATGCACCTCTGCCTCTCATGTAGTTAGCATAACAGAAAGTGGATGCAGCTCAGGAAACTGAACTTTTTCCAACCAACTGTTGATCGCCATTTTTAGCCTGGTAGCTGGCCTCAGGAGCAACAAGGATGACATTATCCATACAGGCGGCAGCGGTTAACAGTGGGAACGCACGACTCTGCTGCATATTCAGAGGCCCCCATCTGTCCTGTGCAAAGTTCAAGGCGTGTCTCAGGAGAGCCTGGCTGGCCTCGTCGTAATTAGAGAGCGGCTGTCTGGCCCACAGGGCCGTGATGTGTGCCCGTGCTCCAGACTCCCACACTGAACCTTTCATGTCATGCTGAGATGGAGCACTGCAGCCAGCTTACACCATCACTCTCAGCATTTGCATTGGCAGACAGATGAATGAATGTCACTCCTGTATGTGTGGGTGACGGGTCACCCTGCTTCTCCTGTGAAACAGAACGCAGTTTGTTAAGATAATGTTGTTCTAATTAAAAGCTCCATTACATTCAAACGGGGAACAATGAAATAAAAGCGCTGTTACATGTTATAGAGCCAGACACATTCTTCGTGTCCTTTGGGAAACATTAGTTTTTTGGCATCCATCTGTAATTTCCACTTGCTTATCAGTAATTTCTATTAATTTGCTCTCAGCCACTACACTTCTGTCTTTATGTTTATGCCTTTCTTTTGTTTGTGTTTGCTGATTGACAGGTGCTGCTCGTATGTGGGTCGCCGTGGAGGGGGACCTCAGGCCATATCAATTGGCAAAAACTGTGACAAGTTTGGCATTGTGGTGCATGAGTTGGGTCATGTGATTGGCTTCTGGCACGAACACACTCGACCTGACAGGGATGACCACGTCAGCATTATCAGGGACAACATCCAGCCAGGTAGGAGCCTGGAGCCTGGACCAGTCTCTTAGCAATAATGTTGGAGAAACACAGCGTGAGAGAAAATCATAAAAGTCACATGTTTTTTACACATAATAAATCTGGGCTACAGAAAAAAGCAGGAGAAAATAAACACCAACACATTGTGAATTTTCATTCTTAGCCTTTGCTTTCCCTTTTTAGGATCTGGTCAACACATGTAAACATTTCTGACAGTTTATATGATATATGAAGAGCCTAAAAAGTTTTAATGTTGTTGCAGTTGACTCATTTGTATTTGTAGGTGTATCTGGTACATTTAAAAAAATGTGTTGTGTGACAGAATACAACTGAATTCACCTTTGACATACATGAACACATGGGGTTCACAGTATGACTCAGCTTCATATTTCATCTGTGCTTTTTCCCATTTTCCTTTCACAGGACAGGAGTATAACTTCTTAAAGATGGAGCCGGGGGAGGTAGATTCTTTGGGTGAAGTCTATGACTTCGACAGTATCATGCACTACGCCAGGAATACGTTCTCAAGGTATGAGCCAAGTTCCATTCCATACACTCCAGAAATGAAAACTAGTCTTCGATTAACTCAGGAAGAGCTATATCCCAGTCAGCTGCAACCTTTCAACCTATGGTCTTGTTTTGCATTCTGTACAAAGTGTTTTATGACTCTATAGATCTGAAATGTACTCTATGTCTGAGTACTGCTGAGTAATGTGGCTCGGTTACAAGTTCAAGGAATGCATTAAATTTAATGCCTAACTCTTCCTTCACCACAAATAAGTAAGTAGACTTGTAGTCATGAAGAAGTGGAAAAGGTCACTGTTAATATTTACATGCTATATATCATCTGCTTGAGTTGATGTGATAGATGCTGATTTTTAGCTGGAGGTGCAAGTTGCTCCTACATATGCTTCTCTTTAAAAATCACCGCCCTCCTTCACTCAGTTCTTTTGGCTGAAGCATTTTTTGTAACAATCAATGCTCACATTGCATGGAGCTTTTGGGAGACCGAAGGAGCACTAATGTGATTTATGTAATATTTGGACAGGATTACATTGCCCATTGCTGTACAGGGATTACAGAGAGTCAAAAAATAATACACTTGGTGCATTAAGTAACTTGTAACCAGCAATCTGACGTATCCTTTTCCATTTAGGGTCTTCCTTTTCAGATCAAGAGTGGATTAGGAGTAGAGGTTTCCATTTCTCTTTCAGCTGAGTTGTTGCTTTTTAGTGTTATCCTGTTCTAGAATCTACATAGGTATATTGTTTTACTGTCATTGAGCCTTTGGTGGAATGTGAACAGAGCACGAGTATTGAGCAGTCATTTAAAGTGATTAAAATCCACAATCTCTAAAAACGTTAATCGATTTCCATTTATTTTCTTTACACTGAAAGCCAAATGTCTGTAGCCTTAGCGAAAGTGTTTGGCTGGGTTGTGCCAGCTCTTACACACAGCCTGTTCAAATTATGGTTCCCCTCTTTGTTCCTTCTGCTTTAGTGGCAGCAGCAGCCGCTATAAAGCAGCACTGGTCCTGGGGCTGAGATAGCTCAGTAACCAGTAGCCCAGCATCATCACAACATTCTTCTAGTAAAACTTCTTTTATATCACGAATCAGCTCATTATGTTGCTCTGCTCCTTTGATGATTAGTGGCATCAGAGCCTCCTTAGGCTTGTGCAGGGGCTCTGAGATTTATATGCCTGCTGTCTGCTGAAGCACCTTCACAGCACTCATGTGTTGTAATAGATGCTTTGCTCTAAAATGTCCTCTGCAATCCAAGCACAATTTAGGATGACCTCTAAATATCAACCACATGCACTGATAAAGTAGGGAAAATGTAATCGCTAAGAGTAAAATATTAAGGGATTTTGAGGAATGTAATTGTATTAATGCTTCACTGCTGCATGATCAAATAAAAGTAAGCAAAAATTGTTGTGTTTTTAGAATGACAGATTTATAGTGGGAGTGGGTCACTTCTCCTACTGCTGTGCTATATCACCATGTTTCTTCATTAACTTTTATTCTTTACTTTTTGTCCCTGATGCTTTCAGTCCCCTTCTCTGTGTGCACCAGATATAATACCCCTGAACCAAAAAGTTCAGAATGTACAACCCAAACTCTGACTAACAAAAACCTTTGACATTTTTCATATAGCAACTGCTATAGTGCAGGGTGAATTGAGGGGGGTGTTCTGATGGTTTTGAGCTGCAAAACTTGGGACCCTTAAATATTAAATCCTGGACCTTTTTTTTTAGTATGGGTTAGTTTATGTTTCCTTTGCATGTGAGTAAAATGTCTAAATGTTCTATGCTCCTACTAGTGTTTATAACTGCAAATCTGCTACATAAAGAGACTCCTGTTTGTCACAGCAGTAGTCTGGATGTGTCATACTTAAATTTGTCATCAGCTGACCTCATTCTTTTGCTCCGTCGAATGATACAGGAAACCAGTCCAGATGTGCAGTCATTAGCATCACACAAGTGTGTCACAGTGTCAGAGCAAATGTTACTAGAAAAAGCACCATGATGAATATTGGTCAGTCTGGACTCTTACTACTCATCTCAGGCTTAATTTGAAGTGTTATTTACCATCTGTGTAAGTGCAAAGCCAAAATGGACCTCTTGGGAGATCTTGACTCAGATACAGCTTCTGAGTCATCATTGTAATTACAATCCATAACTGCACATGCTGAAAAATGACTTTTTGACAGCTTGTTCGTGTACATCAACTGTATTTGTATGCTGTGACAACCAAACTTTACATTAACTTGTGTAAATATTGTTGCTATGCCTGCTGCCATGTGCAGAATGTGATGTCAGTTTTGTGTATGAAACCTGCTTGTAGTCCAAGGATAAACAAAGTACAGGAACCCTTAAGACAGCTGCAGTCGCTCATCCATGCAGCGTTTTACCAGGTTGTGGATTAGTCTTGAAAGCCTGTGTGCAACATGATCTGTGGGCACAGGTGAGTTAAAACATTACCACTTTGATACGAGAACCAGCTGTTGGCCGTCCTATCAGTCATACTCGTGCTTCTTTTTCAGCTGTATTTCTATTTTTGCTCTCTTCGACTTTACCTGAAAACTCCCATGCCCTGTGTTTTCATCTCTCTGTGTATAGTCTTCTGTCAAATTAACTCTTGTGTCAGACGGATGCTGGGAAGCAGAGAGGGAATCTTTGTCTAAACAGAGGCTGTGGTTGGGTGTTGGCCAATGCACAGAAATGCCTGTCTAGCCATGTGTATTCAAAGTGTAGGTCGAGAATGTTCTTCACATCCATTGAACCTCTGCTTGATACAGGTTTTCTGTTTATTTATTTTTTGCTGTACTTTTTTGCAAAACAGGAATGTAATGTACAGAAAAACATCTTGCATCAGAAACCACAAGTGAAAACTGTTATCGATAGCCTTTTTGGCACAGTAGGCTTTTAAGTCCACAGGATTATTTGGTGAGCTGAACAAAGTTCACTGAGGTAAATAATTTGTTGTGTGCTGTAAAGAGAGACAGGACAGTTTGTTCAGATTTCATTCAGAACAACACTTGGACCTTTTTTGCATTTGTTTAGGTCCCGTTACCCCAGGGCAAAATTTGAATTTAACATGTAATCTTGTAAATATGTTGTACAACGTGGTGCACCAAGGGCCTGTCCAGTCCTGAAGAATGTTTGTGTCACGTAATCTGCCCTGATCTGTTTTCTCTCCACCTCCTGACTCTTGCTGTTCTAATTTGTGGAACTCTGTAGATCAGGGGCCTCAAACTCATGCCATGGAGGGCTGAGACCCTGCAGGTTTTCTATCCAACCAGTCACTAAAGCAGGTGATTTCACTG
>JAQQAE010012085.1:0-13322 GCA_029823295.1 Pseudamia nigra | reverse complement strand
GGGGGCTTCTTTTGTCTAGTGTTGATAAATACAAACCATCAGAAAATCGTCTTAAAGCAGAAACACACGACGCTCCTGATCCTGTTCATTGAATCGCATAACAAAATCGCATGCGCGTTGGTTCCAGGGTTATTAGTGTTAATGAAAACTGTGACAAAATCATTCACTGACTGATAAAAATAAGAACATTTGTTAAACACAGGAAAATCTACAACCCTGGTTCTGAAATAGTTGTGTCGCTCTGGAAATAAAGTTTGATGATTTGCAAAACACAAAAATCACCCGTTAAATTGAAACAGCACAAAGAAAGCGTCAAATAAAGAATGTTGGAAAAATTAGACCGAAACATATACTATGTATTAAAAAACACATACAAACATACTTCCTCCAACCCTTGTGAGGATTAAAGGATAGACAATAGGTGGATGAATATACATATAAGCCTGGAGTTTTTGATGTTTTTTGACATTTGAAATGTGCAAACTGATTTTTTTTTTTCAATGACATGCTCATTTTGAATTTGATGCCAGTGACGTATTTCAAAAAGTCGAGTCATTAGCAGGAAAATACAGGAAAAGTAGTGAAATGCTTAAAAAAAACAGCCTAGTGGAACATCCCATAATTAATGAGTTAAAGTGTGGACAGTTAGTAACATGACGTGGTATAAAAAGAGGAGGCTGAGTCTTTTTTCAAGAGATGGCAAAGAAAGAAAACAATTTCAAAGAAGAAAAAAGTATTTGTGGATTTTGTTTTGTACAGGTCATACTATTGATAAAAGATTAACAATCTGAAGGAAGTTCTGCACACAAGGGACCAAATCTGGATGAGTGTGATCTCGGGCTCTCAGACGGCACTGCGTTAAAAACAGACATGATTCTGAGGTGGACTTCCAAAAATAAAAACTCTTCTGTGAACACAATTCACTCCTGTATCCACAAAACCCTACATAAACCAGATCCAGGAACGCAGCTGTCTTCTCTGGGCCTGAGCTCACAGGCAAAGCCGAAAACCTCCCTGCGCTCTGATGAGTCACAGTTTGAAATTCTTTTTTGGAAATCATGCCCGCTGGGTGCTCCGAGCACTCAGTCCAAAACCCAGCATCTGTGATGGTGTGGGGGTACGTTAGCACAAATGGAAACATTAATGCTGTACCGCATTATACAAGTTTTACATCAACATATGCTTCCAAGTAAATGAGGTCTTTTACAAATGTTTATTTTATCCCAACAATGCCAAATCACATATTCCAGCACATATTCCAACAACATGACTCTGTAGTAAAAGAGTCTAGGTGCTAAACTGGCCTGATGCAATCCTGTCGAAAGTATTTGGTGCATTATAAAATATAAAATATGACATCAAAACTGTGGAGCAGTTGAAATCCTACATCAAGTAAGAATGAAAAAAACTTCCAACAGTCAGTCTCCTCAGTTTCCAAAAGTTCTAAGAAGTAAATTAACTTTTTTTGAAATGCAACACTGGCATCAAATTCAAAATGAACATGTAGTAAGTCTGTTGTATTTGTGCTATTTTCAATTAAATATGACATTTCAGTGTTTTGCTATTCATCCCATTCTCTCTGTACTTACATTTTACACAGTAACTCTACATTTTTGAAAACATGATTGAACATAAAACTACAATGAATAGTGCAAGATAAATTGAAATACAATAGCAACCACGGTTAAAATTAGCTTTGTGATGTTCAGGAATATTCATGCCTTTCAGATTCTATAAATCAAGACTTTTCTTATAAAACATGAAAGCTAAGACTAAAAGTACAGCTTGTCATTTACTCAAAATATGAACCACATCTACCATATTTTCCGGACCATAAGGCGCACATAAAATACTTAATTTTTCTCAAAGCTGGACAGTGCGCCATATATATGTACATTTCCTGGTTTGGGCTTACCATAATGTCGGTTCGAGGTCAGTACGTGGTACACGGCGTTCAAAAGTTTGTCAAAATGCTTTAATACGACTTTTGCTGTGCGCCACTAGTACGAGCATTACGGTACCGTAAGCAGGAGCCTCGCGGAGGGAGACTGTGCCCCATTACTGGCGGACCACATCACTGCGCGGAGCGACACTGTACCTACACTCTTACCATGCTTGCCGACCCCACACCCACCGAGCAGAGGCAAAAGGACAACACGAAACCCCAAGTGACCCACGCGACGCCGAGAACGCAGACTAAAGGCACCAAAATGGCAGAACCCGAACCAGCCAAGAAACGGTCCAAACCCGACAACCACAGCCCTGCACGAGAGCAAACCGAACCACGTGGCGGACGGCGAAACACGAACAAAGGCAGCGAAATGGCAGAACCTGAACCAGCCACGCAATGCGGTCGACCTGGACAATGACCAGAGGAAACCAGACATGGAAACCGCCAAACCCGATGGACCCGACGGACCACTGTAGAAGAACGAACCCAGAATGTGAGTGTACCTATCGTTTTGTATTTTCTGTGCTTCAACTGAACAATGTTGAGAGTATTGTGAATGAGTTGAATAGAGTTTGACTTATGTAACTTTCGCGTTGCGTAATGCGCCTGATAGTCCGGTGAGCCTTATGTATGGAAAAAAGCCAAAAATTGGTCATTTTTGGAGGTTGCGCCTTATCGTCCGGTGCGCCTTATGGTCCGAAAAATACGATACTTGTGTGCTCGTAAAACAAAATAAAATTGGACTGAAACTGGGGCATAGACTAAATTAGTTTAAAATTACTGTTAGTGTCAATGAAAACTGTTACAACTCTGGTTTAGTGTTTGTGTCCTCATCACTTACCATGTACTCCATATTGGCAGCCGGAGGGTGGACCTGTCCTCGCAGCTTGTTGTGCAGATCCAGGATGAGGTGCATGTCTCCTTCGCTGATCGCTCTCTTCCCTCTCGACCTGGCCTTCCACCATTCCTCGTCGTTGTCCTTGTACCGGTCCAGGATGGACTCCAGTCGTGTGGAGTTGCTAGGGACCATGGACAGGACAGGCTGGGATAAACACAGGAACAAACTCGCCAATCCGACCCAGCCGTCAAGAGGCAGAGGCTGCTTCATGTTGAAGACACAGTCGCTAATGCTCAGAGATCGAGGTCAGGTTCGCCTGCAAGATACAAAGTTGTAGATTTTAGGGGTGATGGGTAGAACTGTCACTCAGTGAGATTGATGTGGAAATGACTTAAAGCTGTGGCACCGTTCAATTGGCTCTTAGACTGTATTTATTAGTGGACAGAGAAACTGTGATGTCATCCGTTGGTTTGAGGTCGTTGTCACCACCGAGATGATGCTCCATGTTGGAGCCAAAAACAGGATGTAACTACTGTATATTTGGACCAATAAAGGCAGGTGCGCAGTGTGTTAGCGGTCTTATGGGTAAGCTAATGGTAAACACTAGCTTACTGACTTGGTTAACTTAAAGTACTACCTAACAGAGTCATGTTGAGGTGCTGCTAGTGTAAGGACTACAATCACCAACATGTAATCTGACTGTGCTGGCGAGTGGAGCTGTCAAACAGACCTGTCAATTAAAGCCCACCACAGCAGAGATTCATAATATCTTATAACACTCCAAAAAAATGAAGATGGACCAGCAAGTCATTTATTAAAACATCTGAGACCATGATAACTCAGCATAAAAATGGATTAATTTAGTGGTTTTACAGAGAAGTCTGATGTTATACTAGGAGGGACTAATGTTAAACTGTGCCCCAGTGGCTGCTGGTGGTATCACTGGAAACCCAGGTCAAGGACCACTGGTCTGGCTCCAAAATCCCTGACTCCAATAAGGTTACATTGAACCTCTAAACCTCTAAAAATATTAACTGAATAAAGCATTGTCTTGAATATTATAGCAATCCGGTGGTCCCTCATTAGTTCCTCTATGTGTGAAACTGACCAAAAAAAAAAACTGAGTTCGACTCTAAATTATCCTCTGACATTACGTAAGCTTCATATATACAGTATGAGAACTATACATGTCTGCAGTGAAACATGCTAGATCCTCCAGATATATTAAAAACAGACAGCGTGCTGGCTTTCAAACCAATGGCTGAAGTCCTGGGTGCTCTCTGACCAATATGTATTATCTATAATTCAATTCATGTTTTTCTGTTTTCTTTGTCGTTCTTTCTTGTTACCAGTTGTAAATTTAGATATGACTGAAGATATACTTTACATAAATAATTGATTTCCCTGATTTTGTACAGCTTGTTGTTAATTGTGTCAATTTGTTTGTTAATTTTTGCCTTGCAAATCATGTTGTATGCCATCCAGATGAGCTGTGGGTGGATGGGGAGGGGACTTAGGCACTGTATGATTGGTTCCAAACTGAATGAATGAATGAATAAATGTTATGTATTACAAATGTAGAACTCTACTGGTTCTCATTTTGCTCCCACAAGTCAGGAAAATTCAAAATCATATTGTGTGGATTTCTCAGGATTGACAATGCTTTGTAACTTCATATTCCACCACAACACACACTTTATGTAAACCTTTAAGTGAACCTCAAAACCCAGTAAAGATGCTAAGATGTTTAACAGAATTTGGCCTTTGACAGAAATGTAAACTTTCTTCACATAGCAAAAGTGATATATTTTTTAATGTGTTTAATCTTTTTCCCCTATCTAGTTTAAAAGCAGACCCGTTTCCCCTGTTTCAGTTTAATATTGCTGTAATCATAGAGAACTTCACTTCAAACATCAGATTCCAGCAGCCTGGGTGCATCTGCAGGTCACTGCATCCACACACAGTGGGATCTGTGTAAATTCACTTTTCACCCTCATTTGCATAGCATAAGGTTAGACCAACTGCGCATGCGTGACTTACTGTACTATACAGTATGTGCTGAGATGCAGTGCAGGCAGGGAGGTGCACCCTAAACCCGGGTAAAAATGCATGCATTATTGCAGTTTTAACCATTTAGGAGCCATTGTTGTATTGTAGAACTACTCAGGAATAGTGTCAAAATATTCCACTGACACCTTTTATCAGTCTTCAAATATGACAAAGCAGAATAGGTCACATTAAGACTTACCTTTAAAGTGATCCAAATATTCCAGACAGTTAATGAAACCGTTTGAGATTATTGTAGAAATGTCCAGTCCAGGTGGTCTCTAATTCCATCCATCACACAGAAGGGGTGCAGGTCGTGGTTCACTCTGTCCATGCAGCTCCCTGAAGTGTCTCCGGTACCTGTTGAATTCCTCACTGCGGGCTGCACGGGGCCGCCGCTCATTTGCGCTTATATGCCAAATTTGCGCTTAGCAACGCGCGACGCACCGGACCCCGCCTCCGCACACACCAGCCTTTTGCCCTTGGCCGCACCTCCACCTATGAATCTCTCTCTCTCTCTCTCTCTCTCTCTCACACACACACACACACACACACACAGATATACACACGTTTTGTCCATTATAGGGAGTTGCTCTGTTTCTTACTCAAGTACATTTACTCCTTTAATGTACTGGACTTGAGTAGTTGTTTTGCAGAGCACGCTGTTACATTTGTGATGAAAGAAATGTACTTGTACAGTTCTGAGTTAAAACAGCAGTGGGATAATTCACTGATACAATATCAGCAGAAATCAAAAATATCAAATGAATTCACAAAAAATAGATAATGAACAAAATAAGCAACAGAATGATCAAATACGTCACAAAATAATCAATCGAATCAACAAAAATGAACCAAATACTCATATGAATGAGCACGATGAGCACAACTAAACAAAGTAAGAAGCAAAATGTACAATAGAATGATCAAAAACTTCACAAAATAATCATTTATGTCAAATAAATTGACAAAGAAATTAATAAGCACCACTGAAGAAACTATGCAGCAAAATGAAAAAAATGCACAAAATGCACAACAAAGAAATCAAATATGTAACAAAACAATTATGTAAATTAACAAATTAGAATAAAATACTAATAGAAATGAACACGATAAGCACAACATAAGCAGCAAAATGAAAAAAAAGTAAAAAAACAAACAGTTTATGAGGCTGGAATAAATTCAACATTATGATGTTACTGCTTCAGTGTTTTTTATGAGATGCTATTTTACTCAAGTACTCATCTTTATGAGTACTTCTACTTGAGTCATTGTAATTACAGTGGTACTTGGGACAAAGAGCTCTTCTTTTGTTTTTGGTATTTATTTTATTCTATTTTGTGATGTTTTTCTCACTATTTACTATTATTATTTTACATTATTTCGCCCCTTTTTCGTGCCGCCACTAGAGTCAGTTTTCACCTGATTCGCACCATTCAAACACCGTCTCGTCAAGCTCGTCGTATCTAACACAATGGTTTGTGTCTTTCTACAAACTAAGCTGATGTGATGCGAAACAAATCTCAGACATGTTTGTGGTGATCGGCCAACACACAGCAGCAATCCCATGCTATCTCTTCAGAGATGGCAATCCTGCTTTGTTAATATTCTTCATTTTTTACAGTTTTTATGTTTCTTTTGTTAGTTTTTTGGATGATTATTAATTTTTGTTCAGTTTGGTTTATTTTCTTGATTATGTTATTGATTTTGGAGATTTTTTTTCATTTTTGTGGATTACCTCGTTACTTTTTGTTCATTTAGTGCCCTTGGACACACACATACACACACCTACACACAGTGTGGTTCGGATGTGTGTGAACTGCACGGCGATGTGTTTGAGGAACCGCAGCTGACGGCAGGCGAAGTGACGTGAGGGTAAACTGTGGATGTTGTGAGAGCAGCCCACTTGTGTTACAAATATTACACTTTGTGCTGTTTCCAGTTTTTTATTTGTATTTGACAGGAAAACACAGTCTGGTAGCTGAAAATGTACTGAAATTAATATTTTGAAAAAGACAGCAATAAAATGTTGCAGTGGCTGCACAGAGAGTCGGGCAATAAATCCATAATTAGAGTTATGCATGTGACCATTTGGCACATTTCTTCTTTCAATTCATTTCAGTTCAGTTGTATTTGCACCAATCACAATCCAAGATTATCTCTAGGCATTTTACAATTCAAGGCCAAAGTCTCAAAGACCATATGAAGAGCAAACCAAACAGAACCTCCAAGAACAAGCCTAGGGCGACGGGGAGAATAAACCCCCTTTAAGTGCAGGCAGGGACAGAGAAAGGGGGGCATCACAGTCTCCCAGCGGCCTAGGACTATGCAGCCAAACTAAGGAAGGGTTAAGGGTCACCTGACCTAGCCCTACTTATACACTTTGTCAAAAAGGAAAGTTTTAAGTCTAGTTTTAAAGGTATAGAGTGTGTCTGCATCCCGGACCCAGACTTGGAGTTGTTTCCACAGCAGAGGAGCTTGGTAACTGAAGCTCTGCCTCCCAGTCTAGTTTTGGAGATTCAAGGAACTGTGAGTAGACCTGCACTTGAAGTATGCAAAAGTTGGTTTTGAAGGTTCTTGGGTACAAATGTTAAAAGTACTTCTACATCAAAACATGTCTAAATTCCAGAAATACTGTGCTATCATACATTTTTTTCTATGATAGTGAAAAACTCTCCCTTTCATTTCAAATGCCAATCAACCAAAAACACTTGATTGCCATAGCAACCAGCAGCGATTTTTTTTGTGATTTTAAGTGATTCATTAAAAAAAAAAAAAATCACTACATGAAAACAATGTAAATGACATAAAAGATTCAAAAAATTGAGAAACACAGTATATGGTCTTAAACTTAGGTTGTGTCTTTCTACTCCACAGGCACACGCCAGGCACACTTTCTCAATCACAGCCAGGGATTGAACCACCAACCTTCCAATTCAATGAACACCCCACTCTGATTTTTAAATGTTATCAAAGGCACTTATGAAAACAAAATAAGCAACCTAAAAATGAATAAAAGCTTCAAAAAGATGCAAATTACACAACAGCTGAAATATGATGTAAACAATGAAAAAAAGAACTTAAAACACAACAATAATGTTCAAGATGAAAAAATATCAAACGTATTTTGTAGATTTTTTTTGTGCTTTTTGAAGGTCTGGCTTTTAAAGGTCTGGTACAATATCGTAGTGGGGCAAAAGTGTGAGTGACACCTACTGGCCTGGAGGTCACAATTTTGTTTTTATCACCTTTGAATCAAAACAAATTGAATGAAAAACATTTGAATTCTTATTGTTATAGACAAAAGAAGAAAATGTTTTTCACGATACATCGTCACTGAAGCGTAACGTGGCAGTGATCAGTGTGTGAACGTCAGGTGTGGATGTGAGATAGGAGGCGTTCAGGGACATCAGGAGAGCAGAGAATCACAGACATGTAGACAGAACCCGATGAGGAAATGACAGAGACTTTTGGGTTTTGTTGGTCATTGCCGTATTTACACCGGTTTTTCTTGTCATACAGTTTCATACCATACAGAACTGAAACCCTGAAGCCCTCTTAAATGCACCAAACTTCCCTGACAGAGTGATTCTGCAGCCCATGCAGATGTTTTAATGTTATTTAAAATTCAAGCTGACAAGTTCAGGTGAAATCCCTATTCCTGTATGAGACAACATGGAATAGAGCATTAAATTAGAAAATGAATGAGGTTTAATGGAATTTAGCTGAATGACAGGTGGGCTGTTCAACCCTTATTAGAGGAGGCTTGGTGGCATAATAGTCTTTGAAAAGTACATCCTCATGTTTACATTGCGGTGGTAAGGATTGGAAAGATTTTTAGAAAATGGAATTGTTTAAATATTTGTGCATTTGTATGTTTATTATCACTAGGACTGAATCATATAATTACACATAGAGCTCCAAAATCAAAGTCTTTAGAATTTCAAAAGGTCACAGTATAAATTGTAGATATATTTTTCACTGATTTCCCCACTCCTTTGCATCCAACATCCCACCATTAAGACCCGAGCGTGGTCCTCGATGTGGGACCTGTGCGAGCTCGCACCAGGCTTTCGGTTGCAGTGGGTCAGGACGGCCTCGGCGGCAGCAGCCAGTGGCCGCGATTCCCCTGCGACACCACCACAAAGCGCTGATTCATCCGACTTCACATATACTGGAACATTTGTGAAGGCTTGGGGCTGCACATCAGTGCACATGTGAACAGATGCATGTATGCTCTTTAACCCTTTTTCTATTCTTCTTTTTTTTGCATAGATTTCACCAAGCTTTAGTGGTAAAAAAGTTTTTGATTTCTTGACACCTACTGTTTCTCTACATTATTTACACTGATTAGAGGCCGGTTCCAGTGGAGAAGTTGTTTCACCGGAGTATTTTTCATTTGTTTTACTACATAATCAATTGTAAATGTATGAACTGATAATGTATTGTACTCCTGTGACTGGATGATCATGCACAGTGTGTTTTGGATATTTTCACCTGCAGGCCTCCTGACAGTATTTTGTTTTTCTACAAAGATCTGCTGCCCCCTGTTGGTAAAACAGGAGACCGTTGGGCAGCATTGGTGACTGCAGGTCCAGCATTTAATAAGTAATAAAATAATGGCTGATAAATCGAGTAGGTGAGTTTAAACCCCACTTGAAGTATTTATTTTCACTGCTATCTGGACTGATAATTCATCTATTTTGGGGAGATTCAGTGGCTTTCAGTTTTACATTTTCACTCATTATCAGTGTTACAATGGGAAAAACTCACACCTACTGTACAAGAGTTTTTAATAAATATGAACTACATAGCCTATCGAAAATTATTTGGGGATCTGACAGCATCATTTAGAATCAGGTTCATTGTGCTCAAGTTGAATTCAAACCACGGAAAATTAGTAATAACACAAATAAAACACACATAATGGAACATGGAAAAAGAATTGTTTTTGAAGCAAACAAGCTACTGGTGTGGCTGCGAAAGAAGAATAGACAGTACATACACCAGCAGTCAAATGTTTGGAAACGCCTTCACAGATGTGTGCTTCTAACCATCATTGTGGCTACACAGTCAATAGCCCTATTTGTGCTACTACAACTACTGTACAAGTCCAGTTAATGGCAGTGTAACGCCGTGGCTGGGGTCAGCCTGTTCACCTGTTCATTTGAATTGTGGCGGCGTTATTTGAGGTTTGCAGTGGCACTTTTCTTATTTAGAGTGTGTGTGTTCTGGGTTGCCACAGAGCACAGATGCTTCCTTTGCAACAGCCAGTACTCAGGGTTTCACACCTTCACAGCAAGACACTGTTCAATAGTTTTAAATTCTATTATTCATAAGAATAAATTGTTGCTTTAATGACATGATTTTATGTCAAATGAATCATTACTTTATCAAATGAAAGTCAGTCAATCTGAAAAATCTAAAGGACTTTGAATGTATCCCCAACTGCAATCACCAGAAACATCAAAAACGATGATAAAAATGTCTCTCATGAGGTCCCTCCCAGGAAAGGACGACTTCTGCTGGAGAGAAGAGGTTTATTAGAGTTGTCAGCCTCAGAAACCACCAGTTTCCTGTCACCAATATCCTCCACAGTGCACAGTGAATTTTATCATAAACTGCGAATTCCACTTGCAGCAGATGACGATAATGCACCAATTACACTGAGAAGGGGCTGAACAAAACACACAGCGGGAGACAACTCAAGAGACAAGTGCATCAGGTCCGTTAGGGTTAGCTAACCTTGGCATCGCATGAACCTGAGAAGGTGCAAAGAATGAACAGAATAATTAAGAAAATGAATGTATTAATTATTCTTAAAAACCCTTTGATGGAAAGCACAGAACAGTTGTGTAGTGGTTCTTCAGACCTGAAGGAGAAATGATCAGCGTTGTACTTGTGTTGAGGGATGTTTGTCCATCAAGAGCAGGTCCCTGTGCTGGTTCCAGTTCTCAAACGTAATTTTGAACCAGCTGGCACATTTGCACTGTTAGCAAATTGGTTCAGATTCTAAAAAGTTGGTTCTCAGCTCTTTTCTGGAACCAAAGTGGGCGTATCATTTCATTCCTGAAATCTGTTATTCAAACACACTGTAAAATTATGAACAAACTAAAATATACCTAAAGGTTAGTGAGACAAAAAAGATGTCAAAATGTCATGATGAACTCACCATTACTGACACGTCCATTATAGGAATAACTGAACTCAAAACCTGTGTAAACACGGGCTGGGTCAATACATGGGAACCTGAACGGCACCGGTTCAAGAACCATGGTTCATTTGATGTGAAAGGGGCCATGGAGGATTAGAGGACATCACCTTAAATAGATGAGACCGAGGTACCACACAGACACATGGACAGACTGTACTATCTGTAAAGGGCAGTAAATACCAGAACAGTCCGTCACCAGCCATAAGGACATGTCCTACACATCCCACTTTTAAGACTCAACTTCAACAAGGGCTTAAGGTGAACCAGATTTGTTATCATTTTTAAGCTTTTGTGTATTGTGTTGTTCTTTTCTTTTCATATCTGTATGTTATTTATAATGTTGTCTTTGTTTCCTGCCAAAGGACTATGGTTGTAAATGAGCTATTCTTGCTATAATCCGGCATATTTATATCTCGCATTATTCAACATAGATGTTCATTAATATGCACTGTCCCAAATAAATAAATAACATGAACCTTTACAACACATACTACATATCAGTAAAAATCTGACACCAGATGAATAATAATAAAGTATACATTCTTTGCAGCCCACCATCTTTTGGGTCCATCTCAACAGTTCACAACCACAGATATAAGCAGTTATATAACTGTACCGGTTCAGTTGAACACAGAGATACTTTTCCAGGAATTTATCATTATTTGTTGCTTACTCAATCTTTGCCCTCTCTCCAGTTGTCCTATTTAATGTAATCAATGCACACATCTGTGTATTTTGGCAAGAAGGTGACCAAAGGATGATTTCACAATGTAGCTCCACTGTGTCCACATATAAAGATTAACACAGAACAGAGCAGACAGTCAAACTTCGTCTGCTCTTCTGATCTTTACCAAACACTGAACTCTTTTCAGGATGGGGAACATGCACTGCCCTGCTGAGGATGCAGCCCACCTGGCTGACATCGCTCGAGACTTTTGTCCTTTTCCAGACTATAATCCAAACCCTCATTTCATCCACATGTTGTCCCTCAACTCTTCACTTCACCTGAAGAACCACTATGATGCTGTCCAGTCCTCTCTGACGCCCCAGCAGCTTCAGGACTTCACCCACAGCCTGAGGACCACTTTCGGCAGGGATGGCAAAGTTACTCTGGGGGGCGTTGGGGTGGTTGCCTTCTCCCTGGCTGTGCTGTTTGACACCCTGGCAAGACAAGTGAAAGGAGAGTGCGTGACAGAGTCAGAACCCATCCCGGGTGTGTTCCTCAAAGACCTCCGAGGGCACTACCTACCACCTATCTACACCATCAGCAAGTACCTGAGGCTGGTTCCACATATTGCAAACAACCCCAGCAGGATGATTGAGGAAACAGACCGGTAGGCAAGCTATATACAGGTGTATCTAAAAAAATTAGGATATCATGAAAAGGTTCTGAAGTGCCCAGGGTGCTTTGGTAGATTTGTATTGATGGGTCTGGCCTTTCTCATCTTCCTCTTAAATATACCCCATAGATTCTCTACGAATTGGGTTCAGGTCAGACCAGTTGTCCAGCCAAGCACAGTAATACCATGTTCAGCAAACCACTTCCCAGTAGGTTTGGCATGGTGGTCAGGTGCCAAGTCCTGCTGTAAAAGGAAATCTGAATCTCTATAAAGCTTGTCAGCAGACAGAGGCATGAAGCGCTCTAAAATCTTCTGGTAGACAGCTGTGTGAACTTTGGATGTGAACACAGTGGACCAACACTAGCAGACAGCAATGGTACCCCAAATCTTAACTGATTGTGGACATTTCACACTGGACTTCAAGAAAATTGACACTTCCTTTAGACTTTGTAACCTTGATTTTCAAAAGAAATACAAAATGTACATTCCGCTTTAAAAAAAAAAAAGTAAGAAGGTTCTGACATTGCTTCTGGTTCAGGAGTGTTTTTCTGACTCCAGCGTCAGTCCACTCCTCTTGAAGCTTCTTAAAGTTCCCGAATCCACTTTGCTTGAAAATCTCCCCAAGGCTACGGTCATCCTTTTTGCTTGTGCACCTTTTCCTAAAATACTTCTACTTTCCAGTCAATTTTCCATCAATATGCTTTGACACAGCACTCGGTGAACAGCTGACCCTGTCAGGAATGACCTGCTGCTTCTCCTTGTGGGTGTTTTCTGGGCAAATGCCAAGTCAAAGGTCTTCCTCGTGATTGCAGCAGTATGTACTGAATGATTATTCAATTCAATTCCATCTTTATTTGTATAGCACCAATCATAATCGCTGATTATCTCTAGGCACTTCACAATTCGAGGCCGAGACCTCATGACTATACAGAG
>JAQQAE010012084.1:0-13322 GCA_029823295.1 Pseudamia nigra | reverse complement strand
TACAGAATGCCTTCATTTTTCTTTCAGATTTCTCGGTTTTTCCTTCACATTTGATCATTTTCTTGGTTATTTATGTTCAACTTATTGTTCTCTGTTAATTTTGTGGATAGTTTTGCTTCTTTTTGTGCAGTTTTGTTGATATTGATGATTAGGTTTCATTATTTTGTTCCATTTTCTGAATTATTTTGCTCATTTTCTTGGTTCTTTTGATCAGTATGGAGATCATTTTCATCCTTTTTCCAATGTTGTTCACTTTCTTCATTTTATAAGTACTTTTTAAATTCTGCTGATGACTGTTCCTTTTTTCTCCAATCCTCTTGTTATTTTTGTTCACTTTGTGCATCGTTTTCCTTCTTTTTTGGTTCAGTTTTATTCATGTTTGTTGATGATGTTTCTTGTTTTCTTCACTTGGAGCAAAAGGAAGATGCTCTGCAAAACATCTCTTGGGAAAAAACTACTCAAGTATATACAAAGGTGTAAATGTATTTGAGTACTACACCTGCGAGGGCCGTGGAGGGTGTAATAACACATCCACCGTTTAACACCACAAGTGAACACAATACAAGGGTTAAACATGAATACATACAGATAGGTGGCGTTTGAACCACGGACCGTTCACTAGTTAACTAGTCAACTCCGTGACAATGCATCACAGAAAATCCAGGAGTGTATTTAAAGTGAGAATGTTAAGAGGTAAATGTGAAACTGAACGCTGTGCAGGTTGGTGAGTGGCTACGTCTGTACGTGTGTGTGTTGTACTGAAACTGATGAACTCCTTATCAACAACACAGAGAATCACACTCAACATCCAACAGCAGTGTCACTGACCTGTGTGTGTGCTCATCCCAGCAAACGAAGACGGACTAACGGACAGGAAGACTGAACAAATCAGACAGGACGACGGTATAAAACAGACGTTAGCTTAGCGACCGACGGTGTAAAGCTACACATTTAACCCGAACAGTGTCTGAACGACCCGGAGCTACTGGTAACTATAAGCCTGCGGAGTGGTGATGTTTACGGCCAGACGTTGTGTTTATTTGTTATTTACCGATTTTAAAAAAACGAGCCTGAAAACTTCTGCCTGTCATCCTCCCGCCTTTACAGAGTGGGGAGCGTTCGACACGTAAACGGACATGTCCCACAGAGGCGGTGCTTACGGACCGGGCTGACAAACTGTGAATAAGGAGAAAAGCCCTCCCGTCCGCCATGTTGGTTAATTCAATCAAACAAACCCGTGGATATGACGCAGACCCGTCACGTACAACAGCGTAGTACGTGTCGTGTGTCCGGGTCTGCGTCATGTACCGCAGCACACACAGCGTAAACGTGTATAAAAGAACATATTATAACCAGTCAGAATTCAGTGTTTGTTCCTTATTTGCATAGTCTGTATATGTTAATCATAGTCTGCACATATATCTGGACAAAGTGATCGTGACGTCATCCATTAGTTTCTGAAGGGTCATTTTGAGGCAAGTCTAGTTGTCACTTCCTGGACGACATCTTGGAGCCAAAAGCAGGATGTAACCATATTTGGATGAACGGCAGCAGAGATTACTCAGCGTTCATGCCAGGGGACTCATGGGAAAGCTAATATTAGCTGCTAGCTTACTGACGCATAAAACTTCACGCAGTGTCAAAAAAAGTCATATTACATGTCGTTAGTAAACACCCACAGCTGCAGTCAAGCGTATCTCATATATAACTATGAACATATTGAATAAATCGAAGATATGAATGTCCGAATGGGTCCGACTTCTCTACTGAGCTGTTATATGTCAATCAAACCCCAGCACGGTAGTGATTTGTTGAATTATTTGCAGGAATATTTTAATAACGGAGCAAAAAGTTAAAGATGTATTATCTTTAACTTTAACATTATCTATTAGAGGGTTTGAATAAAATGTTTGAGACCATAATGACTCATGACAAAAATTTGTTGGATTAGTATTTTCAATTAGAAGTCACATGTATCTCTATGGGTAAAAGGCTTCTTGGAGCCAGATGAACAGTTCCCCAGTGGCCAACGGTGGTATTACAACTTAAAGTTGCTTCCGTATCAGCCTCATTGAACAGCCCTGGGTCATTGAACGCTGGTTATTTGTGATATTTTCCACATTGTCCATGAATACTGGAAACATCGAAACTGTGAACGAACATGTGTGGTATTATGTCATAAACAAAAAAGTGTTCAACAACCCAGAGCGTGTCTTGTATTTTAGATTGTCCAAAGTAAGACACATTCAGCTATGAAGACAGCTTTGTACATTCATGACACTGTCTCATCAGATTAACCTGAATGGTTTTCAATTCACAGGTGTGTCATTTCAACAGGCAATATGGGACATTTGTTGTCTTTTTAATGTCTGGCGCAGAGGACGGTTAGCTGCAGAGTCAATAGTCCTTTTAGTTCTACTACAACTACTCCACAAATCCATATTAAACGCTCAGTTAAGTGAACAATTCAATGAAAAACAGTCCATCATTGTTTTCTGAAACTAGAGACTCCTCAGAGAGTACACACCTCCATCAACACAGCCCAGTTTGTCTTCAGAGTTAAAACCTACCATCATGATATGAACCTACACTCATTTCCTCCATAATGTTATTTCACCAAAAGTAACACTCTTAAATATATTTGAACCTCATTATTGGATTCTTTGACCATGAAACCTACCATCACATACATATCATGATTAGTTAAACAGTTATTCACCAAAAATTTTATTTCCATCATGGTATTTTTCTTCTGGATCTAACACTGTAAATGTTGAAGACACGTCAAATCCATGGACACATTAACTGAATCAGCAGACTTTCACGACAGTTTGGTATCAGTTTCATGTCTAAAGCTTTATTTTCTACCTTACACTAGATCAGGGGTGTTAAGCCTGCGGCTCTAGAGCCACATGTGGCTCTTTAGCTCTTCTCCAGTGGCTCCTGTGGCTTTGACCACTGATGGAAGTAACATATTTTAATAAATCAAAATGAACAAGATAAGCACTAAATCAACAAATGGCCCCTAATTACAAAAAATACACAAAACTGAAGAAAATTATGTAAAAAAAATGGACCAAATAATCAAGATCACGAACCAGATCTAACTATATAACTAATAAATAAGAACAAAACTATTAATACAATAAAAAATGGCTAATTTTACTTGAGCAAAAATAAGACAATGAGTCAAAAAAAGCAAAATGATGAACAAAATTAAGATAAAATGATCCACAAAACAATCAGGAAAATATCACAAATGACAAGTAATACATTTCACTAAATGAAAATAATAAATTGAACAAAATATTCAATAATATGACCAAAATATTGAATAAATGTCACAAGTGTGAACAAAAGCATACACAAAATTATAAAAAATGAACATGAATAATGGGGAAAATCAATACAAAATCTCCAAAAGCGACAAAGAAGTGAACAAAATAATCCATAAAACAAATGGAATCATGAAGATGAAGAAAAAGGAACAAAGACAAATAAGTGAACCAACTAGATGAACGGAAACCAACAAAATAAGAAACAGGTTGGTTTTAGAATGTGCTCCAGAAATGGTTGAGATTTTTTTTTGCAGCTCTTGACACATAAATTTTAAATTTTTTCTTCCACAAATGACTCTTTAGATTGAAAAGGTTGCAGACACTTGCACTAAATATTTTTCCTCCACCCCTATAAGTATTATTGTTCTGGATCACTATAGCCACAATATTGTCCATATATGGATCAAACTTTGTGCATTGGTAGAATCTATAATGATATTATTTGGTGTTTTCTGGGTGTTTTTTGAGTTGTTACAAGGACAAATGTTGAATATGGTTGTATCTCACTATGGTGAATAATCCTTTTAAAAATCTTCTGCATCCAGATGATGATGATGCACATCACTACCACAATCTAATCCATTAGTCTTTGTGACATTATCCTGAAAATTTGATCAAAATCTGACTGTCAGAAAAATGTCCTGAGCTGTGAATGTGTCTCTCAGGGTTGGGGGTTGGGGGGTCATCATGGTGTTTGATGCTTTTGGTGACTTATATTTATGAGACATTGTTGAAACCCCTCCAGTCTGTTAGTCACGACTCATGTCATTGTTATCTTTCATTTGATTCAGCTTTGTTCATTTTGAGTGTACATTGTCATTTTTAATAATTGGGGGTTTTTTTCTTCTCCATTGACTTTTGTTGAACTTCTTCCATATTTTGATACATTTTTGTTAATATTATTATTGGTTATTGTGTTCACTTATTGATCATTTTTGTTCATTTTTAAATGCATTCACTGATATTTTTAATTTTATTAGTATTTTCATTTATTTTCTTCCTTCTTCTGTTTGTACCATTTACCTGAAGTGCGTCCTTCTCATGTGCATTTATTTCTTCACATGTGTCGTAGTGTCTTCAGATAAATGTATTTTTGAGAGTAGTTGTTTCGCCGAATACTTTTCATTCTTACTTAGTTGCATTTAGTGATGAAAATAATGTTCTTCTACTCAGTTACATTTGGCCACAGCTCACTGAGTAGGGGGCAGTTTTACTTTGGTTGCCAGTGGAAATAAACAAAGCAGCAAAATGTGTAAAAATTATGAAAATAGATTAACAAAATGAACAAAGTAAGCAATGAAATGAAAACATTTTTTAAAATAAATTAACAAAAGTGAGGAAAATGAACCAGAAAGAAAAGCAGCATCTGGAATCACATTCATATCATTATTAATGCAATAGTTATTTGCCATAAATAACATTTCCAAACCATCTTCACTCCCAAAATCTAATGGATTGGTCGTTATGCCATGTCCATCCTATCCTGAAAATGTCACCCAAATCCATTCCTGACTGTATTAGTTGCCCTGTTAACAGACAGACCAACAAACGGCATGAAAACATCACCTCCTTGATGGAGGTAATAACAAAATGGTCCAAACAAACAATAAAATGAACAAAAAATGAGGAAACAAATCAATTCAATTAAGAAAGATGAACCAAACAACCTCCAAAAATGGAACAAATATACACAAAGCAAGCTACAAAAGGAGTGAAAACAATCAAAATGACTAAATAATCTTTCGATAAGCCAATCATGAGTATGGAATAAAATTATTTTCATGATATTTGACATTAAACAGTGTTTAACAACATGTATTTTTCACATTTTCCTGGTTCTGACACTACTGATGACATTCATTGTGCACTTTATGCCTTTTTAACCTGCTGATAACTAACCTGGTAGAAAAGAAAATATTTTAGTGTAAATCAGGGGTTTGCAACCTGTAGCTCTGAAAAATGAACTAAATAATCTGAAAAATGAACTAAAATGAGCAATAACGAACAAAACAGTCAATAAATTGAACGAAAATGAACTAAGGAAAATGACAAGAAATGAAAAAAAAATCAACAAAATTAACAACTTAATAATCAAACAAGAAGAATAAAGTTATAAACAATCTGACACAGACATGTTGCAACTAAAATGTCTACAATAAATCCCACATTATGAAGTTACTCCTTCCTTTTACTCAAGTACTTATATTTATGAGTACAGTACTTCTATTCTACTTATAGAATAGAAGTACTTATATAGATAGAAAGACACAGGCACTACTGCAGTTTATGATGAAGTGAAAACGTGGGGGTGGGACATCGGGCAGTGATTTACGGCTGGACTTTGATTATTGTGTGTTGTGTGTGCGTTATCAGCAGGTCTGGAGCAGAGTCCATCTACCGGGTCAAACCGAGACGCAGGAGACGCCACAATCACGGCAAAACACTGGATTTAGAATAAAGACAAGAGACGAGGACACGGAGCAGGATGGACACCACGTCTTCATTCATTAAGTGAGTAGAAAAGTGGTGTTTTATGAGGACACTCATGAGGATTCAAGTGTTTCTGCAATCAAACTGAAATGTAATTACTGTCATTCAAAATAATCAGCAAAATTTAAAAAAATGAACCAAACAATTACAAACATTAGTAAAAAAACCCCTCCTTTAATTGCCACCTTTTTGTGGTGGAGGGTTTTGTGTGTCTGAGTGATCCTAGGAGCTATGTTGTCGGGGGTAATTCACCCCTGGTGGGGTCTCCCAAGGCAAACTGGTCCTAGGTGACAGGTCAGACTAAGAGCGATTCAGAAGACCGTTCTGACTACGCCTTCATGTGGGCCCACCACCTGCAGGAAGGGTCGTATGTGTCCGGTGCTGTGTGGTTTGGGTGGCGGCTGAAAGCAGGGACCTGGGTGATCCAATCCCTAGTTTCCAAAACTAGCTCCAACTGTGAGGAGGCCCTGGGGCAAACCCAGGACACACTGGAGGGACACTGGAACTCCTTGGGGTCCCCCCGGAGGAGCTGGAGAGGGTGGTGGAGGTGGTTGGGGGGAGTCTAGGCTTCTCTGCTCAGGCTGCTGCCCCTGAGACCCTGAACAGGATAAGAGGAAGATGATGGATGGAGGAAAAAAAAAACTCAAGAAAGTTAACAAAACTAAAGAAAGTAATCAAGACAATGGGCAAAAATTCACAAAACAATCAGGAAAGTCAAGGAAATGAAGAAAATTACCATGAAAATGCAAACAAAATTGTAAAAAAGCATTGTAAAATTGATCAAAATAATCAAGAAAGTCAACAAGGATGATCAAATAAACAAAATGTGCAAAATTATGTAACAAAGTGAATACATTAGAATTACTGTTCCATCAGTTTGTACGAAGCTGGGAACAAAGGTTTTCTCCTTTTCTGCCCCGTCATCATGGGATACATTACAGAAGGACCTTCAGTTGTCATGTTTGATTACATATGCTGATTTTAAAAGTTGTGTAAGTGATTTTGTGAAATCATGTTTGAGATCCTGTATGTGTTTTTAGCATGTTTTGTGTAAACATTTGCCCACTGCAGATTAATTTATTGTTTGTTCATGTTGCTGCAAATTATTTGATGTCTCTTGTAAATGAGACATTGGGTCTCAATGGGATCACCTGTAGAAATAAAGGTTAAAAACAAATGTGCCAAATAACCAAGAAAAAATGAACAAAGATGAAGAAAAAAGCTGCAAAATTTACAAAATAATCAAGAAGAAACCAAATGAAGGATAAGTGAATGAAAAGAAACAAGTGCGTAAATAAACTTAGCATGAGTAAAGTGGGCGATTTGAACCTATTTAAAAAAAAATAAGCACTAAAGCAGGATTTTTAGATCCAAAAAAAGTTAGCTATCACCTATAGTAATTGTTTTATGGAGGGGGTGCTCAAAAATTGAAGGGGCGAATCCCCCCTGAAATCTATGCCTATGATGTCATGTAAGAATCAACGATATTAAAATAAATGCGCTGTGCGGGATCACAGATGCACACTGTGTCATATGACTCGCTGTGGCTGAATTCACTGTCATTGCTTTTTCTAAACTGAAACATGAATTGTTTGCTTTGATGCTGCTCTGAAGCTCAACAACGTTAAACCTCAAATAAACACAACACATTTAATTCAAAGAGTCATTTTTGTGCTTTAGATCGGTGACCAAGCGAGTGTGGTCTCCCGCCCAGCGGCCGTTCAGAGTATGCTCCAGGGCCAGGGACGCCAGGAAGGGAGTCACGGCCGGGACACTGGACGAGCTGAAAGACAGGGTGAGACTGAGAAAAAAGACAAATGAGATGTAATCTTCTACTGGAATGGATTGTCACCTCCTGGTTGTGATGATAATAGGACATGACATGTGGAGAGAGTTACACCTGTGCTGGTTCATGTAAGATGACCAGACTTTCAAGTAAAAGACTCAAAAAGTGAAAACAGTAACATGAAAGATCTTAAAAATGCAGAAAAAGGAAAAAATCATGATGAAGTAGAATGCATTTAGACAGCACAGACCTCCACTTTGTCTTTATAGTGATCTCATTCCCTCCATAACGGTATTGCACCAACAGTAATATTCTTACATTTATTACTCATTATTGGATTCTTTGACCATGAAAACCTACCATTAGAGTTTGGAATCACATACATATCATTATTAGTTCAATAGCAATTCACCATAAATAATATTTCCACAATGGTGGTTTTCTTCTGGATCTTGCTCCATAAATGTAGGTGATATGTCAAATTCTAAGTATAAGTAACGGAAGCAATGAAATCCTTGAAACACCACCTTATCATGGTGGAGGGGTTTCTGTGCCTGAGTGATCCTAGGAGCTATGTTGTCGGGGGTAATTCACCCCTGGTAGGGTCTCCCAAGGCAAATTGGTCCTAGGTGACAGGTCAGACTAATTCAGAAGACCCTTATGACTATGCCTTCCTGTGGGCCCACCACCAGCAGGAAGGGTCGGAAGGGTCTGATGCTGTGTGGTTTGCATGGTAGCTGAAGGCGGGAACCTGGGTGGTCCAATCCCCCGGTTGCCAAACCAGCTCCAACTGTGAGGAGCCTGGCCCGGGCAGACCCAGGACATGCTGGAGGGACTATGTCTCTAAGCTGGCCTGGGAACACCTGGGGGACCCCCCAGAGGAGCTGGAAGAGGTGGTTGGGGAGAAGGCTCTCTGGGCCTCTCTGCTTAGGCTGCTGCCTCTGAGACCCTGACCAGGATAAGCAGAAGATGATGGGTAGAAGCAATAAAATGAACAAAGATTAGTGAATAAATCAACAAAAATTAGCTAAATAAGCACAATATGAATAACAAAAATAGCCAAAACAAACAACAATATGAATAAAAAAATGAAACAATCACATACATTAAAAATGACAACTGAACAAAAGGAAATAAAATAAGCAAAAATGAACAAAAAAAATCAAACTAACAACGATGGACAAACTGACCAATTACAGGAGCAAAAACAATTGAATAAATTAACAACAATGTCCAAAACACACAGCAAAATGAAAAAAAATTAAATTAACAAACATGAAGAAAAAACAACCCAAAAAATTCAACAAACATAAACAGAACAAGCCAAGTCTAAGCATTCTGGATCACTATATCCAGAATATTGTCCATATCTGGATCAAACCTTTTGGTTTGATAGAATCTATTACAGCGTTATCCTGTGTTTGTGTTATTTGTGTCATTAAGGACAGATGTGGAATTTGGTTCAATCTCACAATGGTGAAGAATCCTTTAAAAACCGTCTGGATGCAAATGATGATCAACATCAATCTAATCCATTGGTCCATTTCTGATCCATCCTGAACATTTAATCCAAATTCATTCATAACTTTTTGAGTGATGTTGTGAACAAACAAACACACAGATAAGGTGTGTGTTACAGCTGTGGTGTGTGTTACAGGTGTTTTGAGTTACAGGTGTTTTGTGTGTTACAGGTGTGCCAGGCGCTGCTGCTGTCCCTGTCTGCAGTGTCTCTGTCTCTGGTTTGTGAGGAGGACGGGACGGAGGTGGACTCAGATGAGTTTCTCATGACGCTGCCTGATAACACCATGCTGATGGCCCTGGAACCCGGACAGACATGGACACCTCAGGTGCGTTCAGAAATGTACCAGCAGGCTCAGACTCAGACAGGAACATGTGTTTACCTGTGGTCTTCGATCCCCAGGGGACGGTCGCCACCAAACATTATGACCAGAACAAGCCTCGCACTGGCAGAGATATTGCTCGTTTGACCTTTGACCTGTACAGGATAAGCCCCAGGGATGTGTTTGGCTCCCTCAGTGTGAAGGCCACGTTTCAAGGCCTGTATTCTGTCAGTGCTGACTTCCAGTGTCTGGGACCAAAGAAAATCCTCAGGTAAGGAAGTATCATTAGAGACGAAACACCAGTAGTACATGAAGAGTGACACACGTTATTACTTCTGACTACATTAAATACTTCACTTAGAACTGTTTAATTTTATGATGTTTTCAGACACGTCCCTCACCCTCTTCCATTTGCCTTATGTTTGTCTCCATCACAATGACACCTCAGCTGTTGCCCTCACATTGTTTTTTTTCCTCATTTTCTTGCTTAGATTGTTCTGTTTTGCGCCTTTGTTTCAGCTTCTTGATTATTTTCTTCATTTTTCCTTCACACACCTGCAGTAAAGGCACTCTCAGTTCATCACAGTGAACCATTCCAGGTTCAGCATTTCCAGGAAGATTCACAGATGTCAGACTAAAACCTCCACCTTTGCTGACAACAGCTTATTATTATTATTTTTTGCAGAGAAACCCTTCGAGTTGCCTCCACCCTCCTCCAGGCTGCTGGACACCTGCTCATCACGGCAGCCTCCATGATCCGCCGCGTCATCGAAGGCACTGAGCTGTGGCAACCACAAAGGGCAGAGTACACCACTACCTGGAACTGAGCGAGCACACATCTGAAACGCTGTAGAGCGATAGTTGATCTAACAGGGCTGGAGATATGTAGTTTAGGTATTTTCACCAGAGGATGTGTGGAATTTACTCCCATTCATCCCAATGATGTGGTTAAAACAAATTCACATCCATAACGAGTCAATTTTCAGCCGCTGCAATTCAGACCATACAGACTTTTGTAACTGTCTTTGCAAAACAATTCAAACCAGTTATTAAAGATCAGAATGCTAGTTGATTGGTTTCATAATGTTGCAGGTTTATGCACAGTGCTTTGTTCATCTGGAGTAGGAACAGAGATCCTCTGTGGTACAGATGGATGCCACATGCAGGTGGAGTTCACACGGTGGAAAAAACCCTGTGTTTAATAAGGTGTGAACAGCTGCTTGTGAACAGGAAAATTCGAGGAAAACAGCTTATTAGAAAGATGAGCACGAGGATAGATGTAATTGTCATGCATGCAAACAGTGGTCTTCAACATGATAAAATATTGAGAATCTAAAAGCATTTAAAAACGAAAACATGTTTTTGTGACAAAAGACTCGTAATGCAGCATCGAAACGGTTGAACATGATGAAACATTTTATGCATTTAAAAGAAAAAGTACATTTTATTCTCCATATGTTTCTGTTCTACATTTGTTAAATTGTGGTGGTTTATGAACTCTGCTATGTCCCGTTTACAAAATATTAAAAATAATTATGCAAGCTGCTCTGAATGCTATACAGTATCCTATATGTGTGTGTGTGTGCGTGTACATCCTCCTCTTACCCATGAAAATTAACAGCGTGTAACAACGATGGCTTTAATGAAATGTGAAGTGTGTATCAACTGCACAGGTAGTAAGTAATCAATGACTCAATAACAAGTGTGTAAATGGGTTTAATAAACACTGAGGCATCATATTCGTCTAAACCAATGACACATGAACAGTGTGTATGAAGTGTGACATTCGAAAAAACAAGCAATGGAAATGTACAAAGTCTAAAGATCACACAGTCATAAATCACTTCAGATCATCTGAAGGTGGAGTTACCCTAACTCTAACCCCTAATCCTAAGGGAACATGAACTCTAACCCTTAACCTAAAGGGACATGAATTCTAACCTCTAACCCTTTGAACATTTTAGAAAAAGACCAAAACTACCTCAAACTTAAACACTTGTAGGATTTTTCCAGTGTTTTGTCACTTGAGTAAAATGTTCTAAAGTGAAATGGATTTGAGCTTATGGAACCGGCGTGCTGTCATCACCTTTGAACCTGGTCGACGGCAGCTTCTCCTCGTCCGTCTTCACCTCCAGCTCCTTTCTGCTACCAGTCTCACCTGCCTGTGTCTTTAGACGTCTCATGTACTGTCGGTACTGGATGTTGACCAGTGCTTGGCTGTGCTGCTCCTTGGTCATCCAACGTGGTTTCATTTTCTTGATGTAGTAGCGCTGGTCGCAGAACCAATGAACCACTGCCGGCCGCTGGATTCCGGTCTGCAGCGCCAGATGGTCATACTCCTTGTTTTCTGGATACTGGTAGTTGCAGAACGCCAACTTCATTACCTCCAGCTGCCTGTCTGACTTCATGTTAAAACCAGTCTGAGGGGTGCTACTGGTTCCTGAGACACTGGTCGGTTTTTGTGGGACAGCTGGAGTGGAAAAATGGTCATCAGTGACTGAAACTCCTCGAATGAACTCCACATCTAGGGAATCACTGGCATGGGGGAGGGATGAGGGAAGGACATCCATCATGCTCAGCTCTTGTACGTGGGTGTCTGACTGCAGAGCTACATTCGAGGGTGGGATCTGAGACGGGAGCGATGGACTGGCATGGAGCGTCTCATCTGGGATTGTAGAAGTCTTCTGGGCAGGGAGCTGGCGAGAGAACTGTACGCTGGTTCTGGTTTGGAGCTGGTTCTTCTGCAAAGGCATCTTTTCTAATTTAGAGCAGGATCCTGGCTGCTTGTCTGAATCGTTTGCTTTTGCCTTCTTTGTTTTTTGTGTCTGGATGAACTGTGGACACTCCTTCACATTTACTTTTTCTCCTCCCTTCACATCATCCCCTTGGTTTGTCCCTTTCTTCTCCACTTTCCTCACCCTCCTCTTTTTTGGTTTCCTCTTGGTGTTTCCTTTGTTTTCCTCTCCTGCTGCTACTTCTACATCCTTCCCTCCACTCTCCTTCTTCCCATCGGAGTCTTTCACCTCTTTGCTTTCTTTCATCTCATCCCTTTTTGTCTCCTCTTCCTTCCCTTTCATCTTCATCCTCACCATGCCAATGTCTTCAGCATCCCAGCTGATGCCAAAGTGGATCCTCTTCCTCATGAACCACACCTTCACCTGGTCCAGGTGCAGCGAGCAGCACTGTGCTAGTGCAACCGTCTCTTTCTTTGTCAGATAAGGAAACCGGTCAAAAGCGGCATTCAGCTCTGCTGCGCTGTCTGGAAGCATCTCCAGCTGGTCAGAGAGCACCCATGCCAGCCTGTGGGTTTCAGAGAGCACAGGCAGACACAAGGCGCCGTTCCGGTTGAGGCTGAACGCTGGGTGGAGGACGTTCTGATCAGGTAATTTGTCTGGACGGGAAGCAGACGGGTTGGGTGTGGAGAGCTCTCGATCCGCCTTCTGCCACATGTCTGATCTGTGATAACGACTTCTAAAAACACACAGCGACAAAAGGAGCATCAACACGTGATACAAACACTGCCGATCTGCCATGATACACACATTCCAACTGAACACACATTAATACATGGACGAGGGCAAAGGTCCTTCCAGGATGATGAGGGCTAATACCGTGATAACAACCCCTCAACTGACCCGACACACCAATTCAAACATCTGTACAGTAAACCTCTGTTCACCGAAGTGTTTAAAATATATCATAAAAATGCAAAAAAAAAATCAACACGAAAATATCAAAACAATCACCTGAATGCGCAAATCAATCAGTAAAATCCAACCCCTGTTCCAAAAATGTTGGGACTCTATGTAAAATAATAATAATAATAATAATAAACTTTATATAGCACCTTTCAAGAGCAAGAAGTCA
>JAQQAE010012083.1:0-13322 GCA_029823295.1 Pseudamia nigra | reverse complement strand
ATTATTGTCCACAGGCTTAAACCTAGCCAAAAGCAATTTGTTGATCAGTCTCTGTCTTCTTTTTCTCCAGTCTCTGTGCAAACTCAAACTTACTAACCAAACAAAATAAGGCAGCATGCTTTCAGTAGGGACAGTAACACTATTGAAACTAGAATTACAGAAATACACAGCATATACATACCAAGCAAAACACAGTACTTAACAGGACTGTAGTCCATCACAGTGTGGTGTCAGCTGGATAAACATGTCAAACAACATGGACGTAAAATGAGACTGCTCTGACATTAGCGTTTTAAACAGCAGAAATTGTCATATTCATACACATAATTAGAAGCAACAGAAGCCACCTTGGACAGACTGAACTCAAAGGCTAAACGACTGGTAAATGATCTCTAGTTTCTGTGTAGGGTTCTTCTGAGTAAAGCACTTCAACGGAAATTCGTACAGTTGAGAGGACATGAGATTCTGTGACTCTGTCAGTTATGTGGCAAGTATCCTGATTAAAATAAACAATTATATAATTGATGAAAAAAAAAAAATCTAACCTTGTTCAACATCAGAGTATCAGACGAAGGAGAAATAGATGAGCCTTACCTGGCTCATCCATTTCTCCATTCAGTTTCAAATAACATCAACAGCAGCAAAAGTACAGACAAATGAATGCTTCCTTGCCCTTGGTGGAAGGTTAATACATCAGACTACAAAAAGAGAAATCGCTCACACAAAAAGGACAAGAGGGCTGAAGAGACAGGAAGCTTAAATGAACAAGAGATAAATCTCACTCTCAGATCATTTGCTTCATACTGTATACGTAGGAGCAAACTGATCACCAATTTACGTATATTTTTACAATTAAAACAAAAAAATAAGATGCAGACTGGCACTGAAAATTTGTGTTTAGCTGTGGGATATTTAAAATTCCCCACAGCATTCAACTAGTTCCAACTGAACCTCTGGTGGAAATTAACACTGCAGTAAATGTATACTTTAAGTGTCACTGTTGATAAACTGGCACATGAAATCATCCAAGCTACTGTGCCAAACATATTTATAACAATGGCTAAAATTGGCAGCACCTACATTGCAAACATCCTGTTGACAGAGAGATGAACTGCATGCAAACATTCTCATACATGTCTTTATAATTTCTAAAAGGTGTTTATCCGACCTCTGTGCCAAAGCAGTTGAACGCAAATTGAGGTGACTAAAGACCAGCATCTACCAGGTAGGTCAATATGGGTGTTTTTGTCAGCACATGAAGGAGGAATTAGGTCAAATGGACAAATTGTGACCATAGGTATGAATCTGAGTGTAAATTGTTGTCTGTCTCTATATGTTAGTCCTGTGATGAACTGGTGACTCATCCAGGATGTACTCCGTATTCACCTCAAGTCCGCTGGCATAGGCTACAGCCCAGTCCCCTTAATTTTTTTATTTAAACTTTATGTAACCAAGTAAGTCAACTGAGATCCAGTTCTCATTTACAATGACAACATGGGCCAGTAGCAACAAGGACAACATGTATTTACAGCAAATGAACCAGCTTACTTTTACAGAGGTTTGGAGTCCTTAATTAGAACCATCCTAATGAGGCACAACCAATTAATGTTGAACAGTACACACTGAACAAGGGACCATAATATGGTACCTTATTACTACATACACAGTAGCACAGCTTTGACAACTTTTAGTCTCTTCTAATGCTTAAGCATATTTTAGTTTGGTCAGTATTTCTCAGTGGATTTAAATAAAAACGTCCACTGGTTTCTTCGACTTCTACATGTTTCCACCCTCTCCTTTTAACCTGTAGAAATGACATGCCCACTTTGGTTTAAACACACAGGCTACTATTTTTTGGTTCCACCCAAGTTCCAGGTTCTGAAAAATGACCCTCCTCTTCATTGTTTGTTTAAATGAAAGAGGAAGACCACTTTAAAAGATGGACATTGAACTTCTACAAAAACACATCTAACAATTCCATCACTCTTTAATTTTACACATTTTAGAAAACAACAAGCCCATCAACATTACAAAACACACAGAAGGTCTGTGATGGTTCATCAAATCTATCTCCTGATGTTTGATTTGTAACAATTAATAACAAAGCAGCATCATACAGGCTGCACCTTTCTGATGCAGTACAATTTGTGCCACTGTGTTCCTATTAGTCAGAGCATTGAATGAACCCTGGCTGCAGGAATAAAGCAATTTAAGTCAGTGTACTGAAACTCGGAATGAACAAGCATACTTTTAAATACAACGAGCACCTAAAAGCCTGCTTTTATTCTGTAAAACGAACTAGTATTCATAAGTGAACTCTCTTTCACTGCAAACAAAAATTAATCTGAGTTAATATGGTACAAATGCTAGTCTGTGCTTGGTTCTTTAAATGTGGAGCCACTCCAGTAAGGCCTGCCAATGAGATACATAATACGTTAAATCCAGCATTTTCTCTTAAAGAACCAAAAAATTGCCAGGCTTTCACATAACAGAACTAATAACTGTTGATTAATTTGTCATAAATAGGTCTGAAAATAAAAAAAAATTTTAAAAAAAGAGACATACTAAAATAAGTAGATCATTGACCAACAGCAGCTGGCAAGAAAATAATTTATGATTAATGTAAAATCTTGAATGCATAATGAATGTATAAATTGCTCATGTGTTTAAAGTGTAAATGGATTAAAATTAAGATATAATTTTCTATGTTTTAAAAACTGTGTTACTATCCAACTACTAAACTGAGCACCTGACGAAAACAGGAAACAATTTATCTATAAAGTGACTGCATGTCAGTCAGCTGTCATTGTAAAACCACATATGCTTACCTGAGTAGAGAGCACTCAGTCCAAATCTAACCGTAGCTTCCTGATTAAAGTGGACGTTTTTAAGATTAGTCATTTTACCAATATCCCGTAATCCTGTTGATCAGCTGCAGCACAGCTCTCTCAGGCGTGGCTGCAGAGCACAACCACCAAGGATCTAAGCTTTTACCAGGAGTGTCTAAATTCCCCAGATTGTGTCGGCTTCAGCGCACACCCTTGGGACCAATCACAGCCTGCGCTTGCTCTGTCTACAAATTCCTGTCCCGTATCACTGAATCGTTCATCTACACAGGCTGAGAGAAAACCAGTCTGCCTAATCGGCGGCCGTCACTTGAGGAGTAGACGGACGCTTTACATAAACTCATCGCATCCTATGTGCTCCACCCTGATTTTCTAACAGCGAGCCAACCAACCGCGTGAAGTCTCCGAGACTTCAGCGGAACATGAGCAGCCATCACAGCATCATCCAGTCCGACAGCCACCACTACCTGAGCAAATGTGTCTACAAGCATGTCATGCAAGACAGCGACAGCGGGACAGTTTCAATTCAGATATAATAATGTTGGTACAACAACAATACCGCATACACAAGATAACCAACATTATGTTTTTTTTTTCACAGATGCTAACACTGCATGCAACAACTGCAATGAATCACAACAATATCTCACACTAACGGCACTAAATTGTTCAAACAAGTCACAGTTAAAAGAGTTAACGTCACCTCTAGTAGGTGATGTAGTATATGGTATTTCTGGCTGTGCTGTAAATGTTTTTATTACAAGCAGTATGTGTGCTTCAAGCCACGCTATTGACTGATTAACTTACAACAGGCAGCAATGCAAAGCACAGAGGTGAATTTACAATAACCTACATAACACCACACACCTAAAGTCTGACATGCTCCGCTGGTCGTGGCTGTTAATGTATTTTATCACGCAAGTGATATTTTGTGCAGCTATCATTTGCTAAAGTTAACGTTAGGCTAAGCTAGCTTCCCGGGGATACAGTCAGAAAGTTAGTCACTTGGCTAATACACTCCTGCGTAACCGCAACTAAAGCTCCGTGATGTGCATCTATGACAAGTTTTCTATGATAGCTAAAGACGACGTACATTAATTTGTGATATGCACATTATTGTGTATCTTGATAGCAGGATAAACTCTGCTGATAAGGTACCTGCTGCTCCAATCCAAGCGGCCTAGCCGCCATTTTGAGGCATAAAAAGGAGGTGCAAAAATTACAGCCACATCGTCATTTTCCCCAACTAATGCCAGATTCCTTCGAGCCGCCCGGCTTCATAATTCAAAAGTATTTGAACTCACCGTATTGTTTCTGCCCGAGTATATCCTCAGCCGTCTTCAACGGTAACACGACCCGTCAGGGCGTGAAATTTCCGCTCCAAAATATGATCTTGTGATGTGGAGGTAAACGGTGCCTGTCTTGTCCCTCACCGCTGCTTGTTTTTCGTACCGCATTCGCCTTCACCCGGGTGCGCGCTCGAGCTCGCGTTCACGGGGCATAGGGGGCGCGCACGTCCTTGATGCAGGAAAAAACTGACGCCGACTTACACGTATTTGAAGTGTTTCTCATGCATAATCATGTGATAGAAACTTCATATGGCTTACTACGTCTAATTGAAATTGAACACCAGTTAATTTAATGTTCTGACTCATCAATATATAATTTTGTGCTCGTACTTCAAAATTGGATATTTTAACCGAGGACTAGTAAACTTTAACATACACAATTGTGAACGCAAAACATGCCAGTTATGAAAGCCACAAACATTTGCTAGTTTAACTTTATTCACTTTAATATAAAAGCATACTCAGACCAAAAAATAATCAGATTATTTAGTAAGGAGCAACACACCGTACACACATTATCCATAGAAGCAGACTCAAACACTGGGCCTAGGAAGCCTTTGTGCAGATTAATTTTCATCAGCTATAAAACACATAACCCTCAGTCATCATGTTAGGTTTCATAATGAGACAACAGAGCAATATGAGCAGTGGGCAGCAAAGTGCATAATGTTTTTGATATATTTGACAGATTCCCCCAAAAGACCTTCATGTCTCACAATACTTTTTATTATTAGACAGTTAGAGCTCTTTGTAATGTGATAAGCAGTTTGTACTGAATGAAAAGTGCATGAATTATTCATCTTTATTGTCAGTATTTATATGTAATATTTGGTCAACATTCATGTTTTATGCCTATTTTGCATTTTACACATTCTGATTTCAAATAAATTGCAAATGACATTTGCAAATTAAATATTTAATACTAAGCAATTTTTATCTTAGGTATGCAGTTTTAAACCATAGTGTTTTTTTTCAGTGCTGATGCCAATAAACATCTAACAACAGTAAATAACATTTCATGCCCTTAAACATCTAAATTATTCAAAACAAAATGTTACAGTTGGGCTGTAGATGAGTAAAACAGGAGCCCTCTTCTACTAAAAAGTAGCACATGTTGCAAAGATTTTTAAAAGAGCAACACTTCTCCTGCAGAAGAACAGTTTGATCACTCTTATTGGGTTTGTTCTATCATACTCCCAATATCACAATCCTCAGACAACAGATACACTTCGCAGGCATTTCAACATGTTCATTATGAAGACAACTTGCTTCATAGAGTGATCAGATACATTTCATGACCATTATAGGTCCCTTTTGTAAGTTGTGTATGCAACAGACAACAGTTTGTTTCTCTTAGCACTGCTGCATCTATTTGGTCAAGGTACTACTTACAGCGATGCTTATGTTAGAGTGACACCTTGAGGACATTACTGGTATTACCATTAGACAAATTGCTTTTCAGGAGAAAGAGGGACCAACATTCCATTTTCCAATGGCAACGAAATGATCGATGCCAGTACAAAAAAAACCTCAGACAAAACAAAATCAAGAGGCATTTTTCATTACTCATGCTAAAATGTTGTGAAGTTTTACTTGTTGTGACCCTCATTTGTCTGATACAAGTAGGCACAATACATATCACACTCTGCAGTAGAGGTTTTATGACTGCTTTAGCACAATCAGAAAAAAAAAAATCACTTTTTAATGTCACATTGAGGAGCTCACCTTTTGTTTGATAAAGGATCACTTTTTTGCAGCTTAACAGTCCAGCTTGCATGTTTTGTGCCAAGTAAAACCTGCATTTTTCTGCAAACAATCAGTTCCAGCACCATCTGGCTATTGCTTTAATCACACACATTTAGACACGGCAACAATTAAGTAACACATTGCCATGAGAGGGACAAATTGCATGTATACAAGCATAAACAAACCTTTATCATTCTTTTTTGGTACATCACACTGAAGCAGCCCTTCTTTTGTTCACTTTTGGTTGTGCTGTGAATGTTCACACATAAAACAGCACAAGAAAGTGCACTGAATACTGCTCAATGAACACACACTCCTTGCTGGTTTTTAACTCAGTTACGTACAAAAAGATGACATGACCCAGTAATGGAAGAGGAAAACAAAAGGAACACCCAGCAGTTGATGCCAACGTGGGGCACCTGTCCTATACCTGCTTTGTACAGGAACAGATTGATGACATTGGTGGCCATAACTGTTTTAATAAGAGGCTTCAGCCATCCAGCACATTTACTATGCGTAGAAAAATAAAACATCTGGAAAGCCAATGTTCACTTTTAGCCTCTATTCATACTATGCAGCAGCAAAACCGGCCACAGCCCTGGCTAATGGATTTTCCGCCGGACTACGCAAAGACACACACACTGTCACACATAAAAACATACATGCATGTAGGCTTTCAATGTGTAAAAATAGAAGATTGAAGACAGCTAGTATGTAGATAGATAAATCTACTGGTTATAAAGGTGGACGTTTTCAAATCTGTATTGCCATTAACATTAATCAAGTACCTGTCTAAATCTGCTAGAGATTTATACATCTTTTTCCACTTCTATACATTTTCTATAAAACAAACATGGCTTAAATTAACTGATGATCAATAGGCCGTATAAACTCTTAATTCATATGCGCACTTTTACAAAATCCATTAAAAAAAAAAAAATCAGCAAATAAAAATCAAACTAATGAGAATGGGTTGAAAGCTCACTAATGTGTTTTGTTTGATGAAACAGGAGCCATAGGACACAGCAGGGACCCACCAGTGCCGTCACAAGTACATATGAGTGGAACAAATTAAACTAATTAGCCACCTGGGATGTGTATGAATGATGGGGGGTAGAAAGGGGAATTTACATTCTGAAGCCCCTCTTGGAAAAATCTCATTTTAGTGACTGTATTCTGGTCTTAGTGCACAGTAGAAATTACCCCTGAGTTCTAGGGCAGGGATGGCGCTTTATTATTTCGAGCACCGCTGAAAGGGGGGTTGTGGCTACATGCCCCACGATCTTCAAGACCATTTAGGAAATCGCAGGGCAACATGTGGTCCTGGGCTAGCAGTGCTGTGGGTAGCCTGAAGCAGTACTGGGGGGTTATGGTATAGTGGATAAGGCTCTGGTATACAATGTCATGGTCATCCTTGGTCTCCCTCCCCAATTGTCAACACATTTCTACACCTCTAATGACTTCATCTCCACGATCTTGTGCTAGGGATACTCAGATTGCATGTTAACATTGATTCAGTGTTTGTACTGTCTCCTCTATCTTTCCTTCTTCCTACCTTGTAGGAAATTCCTGCTTTCTATTCCTTTGTCCTACAGTTTGCACAGTTTGTCCTGACCCATCCCTCCCCTGTTTATGTCAAAGCTGATTTAGACTGCTCAGTTCCTGGGTCCACAGGCTCAGTGACATGGCTGTTGCGTCACTGCCTCCCACCCCATAGCAGAAAGTAGCTGTGTTGAGGCCTGTTAGACATTAATCGATGGGGATTTTGTCTTCTAGTTCAAGTGGGCTGTCCTCAGTGGTCTCCTCGCTCTTCCCCAGTTCCTGTAGCTGCTGCCGCCTCTGCACCTCTGCCTTCAGGTTCTCCAGATCCTTTTGACTGGAAGGGGAAAAATGATGAACTAGATTAGAGCTCAAGTCACATGCACTTGCATACAGTACGCCGACAGTAACAAAAAATATAGAGTTGGTTTGATCACCGAATAAAGATATCCATCTAAAAATATAGTCACCAAATACCATAATTGTAAGATTTTTCATAATCTTTTCTTTAAAAGCAGTAGTGCCCCCAATCCCAAACGTTGAAAGGACTGAGGTAGTATAGTGGTCAATAATCATGGCAAATTTCTAGAAAGTTGGCTTTGTAACTACAAAGCTATCACATTGACATGCCAGGTATGTGGACACAAATGCAGAAATAAAAAAAAACTAGCATCTTTTTGTGTTGATAATTGAATGCCGAAGGAAAGTGAAAAGTCAAAATTTGTCACAGTGTCTTTTAAAGTCATTAGAGCCAAATATGAGATAAAAAAAAAAGTTGCTTACCGGACATGACATCTTTGCGTTACATATTTAATCAAGAAATAATCTGTATTTAAACCAATAATCTAAAAATAAATATTTCAACAACTGACCATCAAAGAAGTCATGTTGAAGGGCTCTTTTATCAAGCCGCACACAGAGAAACCCGACTCATCTCAACTCAACTGGAAATCGGCTTGATGTGCGGCAGTTCCCGACCCAGATTTGTCAGTCCTGACGACGTCCCGACAGAAATCGTGCCGATTCAACATGTTGAATCACCAGGACTCAAGTCTCGGCAGTGTGCGGCGGTCATGACTGGACGAGCCAACTTTTATCATTGCTGAACATGTCACAACCAGTCACAACGCAATCACTGTTTACTGTCAACAGATGGCGCCAGTTCCCAAGCGTGCATTGTTCTGTCAATCTGCAGCTGTTTGCGAGGCTCTTGAGTTGAGATGAGTCGGGTTTCTCTGTGTGCGGCCGGCTTTACACTGAATTTCCACAGAAAAAAAAATACGCAGCAAGTTTTCAAGGTAATTATTTCTAGAGCTGTATAGATTGGGTCTGTTGTGAAGGAGCATAAATATCATGGGAGCTGTTCTTTTCATCACAATTAATGAACATCTCTCTTCTAGTCTGTGACTCAGGCAGACATGATCTTTACCATCAAGACATGATGCTGACATTTGTACCAAGTCTTTTTCAGCATGGCTTATTTGATCTCTGCATAACATGTCATCTTCTGGTTTTAGCCACATCACCTCTGCACACCGTATGCCTTTCTGCTTTGTACATGTCCGAGTAATGCTCTGCAAAATCAGTCAGGTGCAGACAGCACATGTGATGAGGGTATCATGTACATGTTCTCATTTTTACCTCAGAGGTATAAAGATGATGCCGTTGATGATGTTGAGTTGTTCCAGGACGCTAGCCATGTTGGGAGCGGTGAACTAGAGAACAAGAGGAAGTAAAAACAACTACATATTCACACTCAATCAGCTGGAAGCAGAACAACATGAATGATTCAGAGCAGTCACCTTGAGGGGCATGATGCTGGCATTAGAGCCATTCTTATAGATCTCATTCATGGTCCTCTGCAGAGCCACAGCCTGTTGTGTCAGATACTTCAGGTATTCTGAACTTTCTTTGGTTTTCTCATGTGCCTCACCCATCTGAGGCAATAAAAAGGCAGTATATAAAAACGTACTATTCCATCAGAATGGGAAGTAAATGGGGTGTCATTGTCCTGCAGGGCCTACCTGGTTCTTGTAGATGGTGTAACCCTCCTTTTCGTGCTGAAGTGCAGAGCGGAACTCAGCTTTGCTCTCATAAACCCTTGCGACTAAGTGATGACTAAAAGCAACAAGACGACAAACATTACGTAAAGTATAAAGTAAGTCAATTTAGATTCACATTAGGTGCATTTCTCCACACCTCAGGGCCACTTTGAGAGACCGGGCTCCGTGATATCTTGTGTTGATGGATAAGGCATTCTCCAGGAATCTGAGAGATAAGTCATACTCCATCACTCCATGCAGAACCAGCCCAATGTTACTCTGTGTAGGAATTTTAAAAAAACAGCAGGCATTAGTGATCATTCTGCTGGAAGAGCACCTGCATATAAAAATATGCATTGACTATTCAGTGCGCTAGTAAATTAACTGGGGGCGTAGCTCTCTGGACTCACATCAAGAAGTGCCATCTCGGGGTGGTCCTCCCCACAAACCAACAACATGAGGTAACGAGCGCGGTAAAGCAGCTTCAGAGCTGTCGACAGCTGACCGTTAGCAAAACAGTACAGAGCCAAGTGCATCTGGGAAGTGAACAAGGCATACACCAGTCAGAGGGATATGAAGCCCATTTGTTATGCTAAGAACACTAAAACTGGTTTTATTTCAATCACTGGTTTTGGAAGGGTTTAACACCTGTAAATGTTTTACTACTGCTGTATATTCAGTAGTTAACTTTCCATCACTTCCTTTCCTTCCATCGACAAGAATCTTCTGTCACTTATAAACCTATTACTGTACATAAAATGTTCGTAATGTTTTGTAAAATAAATATGAAAGCAGGATAACTTACATATTCTTGAATCGTGTTGGGGTGCTCGATACCCAGCACTCTCTCACTCATCAGAACAGCCTTCTGCTGGTTGCTGAGAGCCTGGTAATACAGTAAAGACTGTTACTGATTCAGATTCATTACTAAACTTGTGTCAAAGCTTCTGCCATAAGAAGCTTCGTCATATCTTGGCTTACCTCAGGGTGGTCTCCCATGATGTAATTGAGGCGTGCCAGCAGGCGCAAGCAGGCACAGATCTCCACATGCATGGCTCCGTACACATTGTTGAAAAGGTTGAGAGCTTCGTTGATCAGCTCGCAGCCCTCCTTCAGAAAACCTAAATACACAGGAAATGTGGTGAGACAAATCTACATTTACCCAAATCAAAAGGCATGGTAATTTTGTTTCCTTCACCTTGTTGTACTTTGGCCTGACCACTCTGGAAGAAGTGGAAGGCGTCTGAGGCTTTGGGGTTCACGTGCTTTACTACAGGGAAAATGTTCAAGATGTCCTCCTCAGTGAAGGCAGGCTTATGACGGCTGTCAAAGTTGTACTCCTTTATCAAAATCTGGAAGTAAAATCATACAGGTGTAAATATGTGAAGGTCATGAGACAGAGTGAGGTGAGAGGTCACTCCTCACTAAATGGTTGTTACCTGGATGCCAGTTTTGACAGAAATTTCTCGGAGCATAGTTATTTTCTGAAGGCCGTATTTCTCCACAACCTGGTCCACACTGTCACTGCACATGAGGAATGTTCACTATTAATAACATTATGTGGATAAAAACAACATTAACTACTGTACTTTGTCAAAGGAAAGTTGGGATTCTATTAGAAGACAGGCAGCTCAACAAGTCAGTGAAGGGATGACAAACAAATTCAGTTCTCAATACAAGTTGGTTAAAAAAAACAATGATGTGCTGCCAGTTCTAACAAAGGCACAATACCTTCCTGCAGCTGAAATAAATAAAGGTCACCATGTGAGAATGTACAGTGTATCAGTGTTCATGTGCAGCTCACCACTGTATGGCGTAGTGATAGTAACTCTGGGCCTCAGACACAATGCTCTTCCATAACTCGCTGGGTGTCAAACTGGCCCAGGCCGTATTGTCTCCACCGCCAGGGACCCTGTTGCGACGTTTGCGGTTCTTGCGACGTGACACCAGCTCGTCAGGAGGCAGGTGGGCGACAGCGTCAGGGAAGGAGCTCAAGAAGCAGTTCAAGAAATGGCTTACAGCAGCAGACAGAGCTGACAATTCCACCCCCTGCAAGATGAGGCAGCATTAAAATATATTCACTGGGACAGAAGCAGCGCCATCTTAAATCTTGAGTATCACCAACCTGGAGGTATGTTTTGAAGATATGTTTTGCACATCTGGTGATCAGTTCACTGACACCTATTCTCTATGGTACAGAAAAAGAAAATATTAGCAAAGCAAAAGATGATGAAGTTCGGTTTGTCACGCTAGTGAGGCACTTCCTGGATTCAGAGAGACTTATTTAGTCTGGCTTTTAGGCAAGTATCATCTGTTACCTTAGTTTGGGTTCATACATGAATATGATTACCTACATTTGAAATTTATATTTTGTTACAAGATCAGATTGTTTTATGTAGGGTACATGTATGACACTTAAAGTGAATGCTTATTGAGAATTTTTCACCAAACGTAAGGATGTTTAGGACAAATCATCCTTTACCGACTCAAGCTGTAAGTAAATATGAAGTAGGTCAGGGCAAAGGCAGGTTTCATAAAATTTCATGTTAATCCATACTATATTTTTCCTGTACATGAATCTAGATAATACAATTTTATGTAGAGTGGAACCTTGGACAATGACCGCTTCTGACAACGAAAAATTTGGATACCGAAGGAAATAAAAAAAACAAAAATCGGCAAAAAATTTAAACCGCATAACAAAAAAAAAAATTCACACAACGAAAGAAGATGTGTCTATGCCCGGGTCACATATGCGTCACTTCTGGGTCTTGATGAGAATGACCAAGAAGTCAGAGCGCTAGCCGCTAGCGGCTAGTGCTAGGGAAGATAGCGGCTAGCTAGCACTAACCGGCTGTGAAACAAGACTGCCTCACCATCGGCATCTATGAATCAGCTCAACTCCTTAATGCAGAACCCGACAGCGTGGTCCTGTGTGTCCTAGCCTCTGCCATCGTAAGCCAACTCCACTACAGAACCGGCTATGTTGTTAGCCGTAGCCGTAACCCGGCGTCGTGATGGGCCGGTCAGCCCCGTGTCGGGCCAGGCAGCGCCGTGTCGAGACGGCACTGCCCGGGCCGTTAGCCCTTAGCCGCCTGTGTTAGCAGCCCGGACTGTGTTGACACGGTGCTGCCCGGGCCGTTAGCCCTTAGCCGCCTGTGTTAGCAGCCCGGACTGTGTCGACACGGCGCTGCCCAGGCCTTTAGCCGTTAGCCGCCTGTGTTAGCAGCCCGGACCGTGTCGACAAGGCGTTGCCCGGGCCATTAGGCGCCTGTGTTAGCAGCCTGGACCATGTCGACATGGTGCTGCCCGAACAGCGATAACAAGGCCCAGGCAGGAACATATCCAACTGTGTCGACACGGCGCTGCCCGGCCCGGACATGCCAGCTCGCCACGGCGCTGCCCGGCCCGGACACAGCGCAGCCCAGGCCGTTAGCCGCCTGTGTTAGCAGCGTGGACCGTTTCGACACGGCGCTGCCCGGGCCTTTAGCCGGTAGCCGCCTGTGTTAGCAGCCCGGACCATGTCGACACGGCGTTGCCCGGCCAGCGTTAACACGGCCCGGGCAGGACCATATCCAACTGTGTCGACACAGTGCTGCCCAGGCCAGACACACCAGCTCGACACGGTGCTGCCCAGGCAGCGTTAACACGTCCGGGCTGCACCGTCTTAACACGGTTGGACACGGCGCTGCCCGGGCCGTGTCAACACAGCTAACAGCCGCGAGCAGCCTCTGTCTGTGTTAAGAGCCGGCAGCTCCAGTCTCTGGAGTTGTTTACAGTTATGGACGTGTGCAGTGTCC
>JAQQAE010012081.1:0-13323 GCA_029823295.1 Pseudamia nigra | reverse complement strand
GGTAAGAATACATTCTAAATCATTTTTAGAACTAATTTCATTCATTCCATTTCAGAATGAATGAAATTAGTGCTAGCTCTGACTTCCGGGTCATTCTCGCAGAGACCCAGAAGTGACGCATATGTGACCTGCTAGCTTCCCTAGCGTTAGCGGCTAGCACTCTGACTTCCGGGTCATTCTTGTCGAGACCCGGAAGTAATGCAGGCGTGACCCGGGCATCGTTGTCCGCATAAATCGTCATTATGAGGTTCAATTTTTTTGCAGTTTTTTTCGTCGGTATCCGATTTTTTCAGTGTCAGAAGCGGTCGTTGTCCGAGGTTCCACTGTAGTTGGATGTGGTTGCACAATGGTTTCCAAGGCACCCGCAGCCACAATCTCATGGAAGTAACTGCCAGCCTGTGATCACCACTACAGAACTGTGCACTTACTGTACATTGTGCACTTTTGAACACCAAAAAGTTTTCAACCATTCCAAACATCCATCGAAGAATATTGATCTCCTTTCTTCCAAAACCATCATTGGAATACCAATTCCATGAGTGCGATGAGCGAGTTTGAAGTAAATCGGCGCAGACCCTTGTATTTAATGTTTTCTTAAAGCAATCAGTAGTTGCCCCAATTGAAATGTACTGGAACTACATGTACTTATCCCAAAAGTTGATAGGAAGTATTGCACTGTAGATCTACATCAACCATGAGAAGTTCCAAGAACTGGTTCAGCCCCTTTCAGGTTATCACTCTGGCACAAAAGGTATGTGGACACAGACATGGAGAATAATCAAGAAGGGGATAATAAACTGAAGAATTTTTGGTTCAAATTTTTTAATTTTTCTTTGGACAATACATCAAATATACTCAACGGGCCTCTGTAGCAGTATTCTCTTAAATTTCTGTTATATTTGCTCACATTTTTTCATTAAGAAAAAAAAATAAGAGGAATGGAGCTCCAGATGCACTAAATATTTGTACAATCCAAATCTACTCTTAAGCAGGTATGTTGAATGTTGAATCTCACCTGATCATAAATGGGACGTGGTGGCCACTTGTTTGTAATTAATGCAAGTGACACACACTAAACACCATAAAAGGACAGGTGTGGTGCTGTGTGCAAACAGCTTCAGGCCAGTGTAGGAACTACGTCTTTATCAGGGTCTACAGTCATTTTTAACCTGCCTGAATTACTGACAGAACTAGTAAATGAACCGAGGTGTACAGCAAGAGTCAACTGACCAACAGTCCAACCAGATCACACACAAGAGAAAGAAATGACAGGACATAATTAACTGTTTATTACGTACTGAGGAGACATAGGCACCGTTCAGTCTGACAGGTTTGCACACATCAAGTTTCCATCACTGTTTCACAGTGTGTGTAAAAGCGCACACTGTGAAACTGATGAGGATGACAGTTTTTAAACATACACTGACAGAATAAAAATCTCTGGGCTCCTCATCACGGTAGATGTCCAGTGGATTCTTCTGTCCCTGAAGGCGATGCCTATTTTAACCCACTTGTGTTTTAACAGATCAAATAGAGTGCATGACTCGGTCCCTCTGACCTGCACATACAGTATAATGCACATCAGACTTTCCCACACTCCGTCTGGTTTATTAGCCATTTGATGTAAAGTCTGTAAATATGAGGTCACATTCTTACTGCTGTTTTTTTTTACTGCAGAATCAATGTAAACTTTGCAATTTCTGAAGTTTTTCTTTCAATCCAGTTTGTGTGCTCATGTGAAGAAACACCTGACTGATGTAAAATGAGCTTCATAGCCTTTTCTTAACTGGGTTTAATTGATGAATAAGATGCACTTATTTAATGATAAATCATAGAAATTCCTCTAAAAACAAATAATCAGAATTAGATTGCAATATGTGTTTCTGTGTTTCTGAAATTAAAAACACGTGTTTCTTGTGTTGAACAAATCCTTCCTGGGCTGTGATATTTTTCTCTTATCTTGGTCAAAGTGCTTTCAACCACTTGGTGAATCCCACAAATCAAAGGGTACTAACAAAATAAAGAGAATATGCAGGATACTAACAAAAATAAGAGAAAATTTGTTGGTATATGGTTTCTTGTATGAGGCCCAATGTATCATGACTTCCTCTACATGGGATATCGTGAGTGATGACATGGTGAAGGAATTGTCACATTTTCTTTCTAAAGCATAAGTTTTGAGAATCACTTTAGTGTTAGTGATGGCTTTCTTCCTCTCATGGAAATATAGTCATTTTAAATGGGCCAAACTGAGTCGAACCAGATACTGCATTTACAGATATAAATATGGAGAGGAAACCGTTTGCCATTAATGTTACTAAACTAGTCCATTTGGTGCTTCTTTAAAGTTTTTCGGTAGCAAAAGGGTTTGATTAGTCCACTTTTAACCAGCAAGACTTTGTGTAACATTTTACATTTACATTTAATCAGTCTTTTGTGACATCTTTCATATCTTTGGTTTACAAATCAAAAGTTCCTAATCCTAATCTGGAAACCCTCACGACCTAAAGGACAATTTCCCTGTGTAACAGGTGATGTGTGTGCATCAAATCTCTGCTACAAATTATTAATTTCACCATCAAGTAATGATAAGGTGACAGCTGAGTGACCTTGAAAATCAGCCACATATCTGGTTATATGAAGAGTCATGCTCAGCCATTTGCTGGCCCATGAATTTAGAGGTGATAAAGTAAACTTTTCTGCTCTAGGCCCATCTAGAGCTCTAGACAACCACCCTCATGAACATGTATACTTGATTTCATGGGGATAACAAAACCGACAGAAGATTTGTGGCCTTGCAAGCATTCTGTGTGTCCAAAAAACAAAGGATGCAAACTCAGGTCTTAGCTAACCACGGATATCCCAATTCATGCAAGCACACACATGTATCCTTTCCTGTCTATCTGGCATGTGTTGAAAGTGAAGTTATGCTGGGCAGTTTTCACTACAGCCTTTGGGATATATGATGACTGCAGAGGGAGAGGGAAGGCCGGATAGAGACAAGGAAAAAAAGAAAAGAAGGAAAGGCAAGAAAGACAGGAGCAAACAAACAAAACAAACTTGGTAAAGCCCTCTGCTGGGCTGGGGCTGGGACTGGAGTGTGTATGTGTGTGTGGCGATGTGAACAGAGTGGCGAGGATTAGGACAGATCCTGGGCTGTCCAACTCACAGCTGGCTGATGATCCAATCCTGGAGCGCAGCGCAGCACACCAGCCGCCATGGGACCCCAGGACGCATGCATGCATCTGTGTGTGTCTGTGTATGTGAGCTGTGTGTGTAGAGGCATATGGTTGTACAACTGATGTGCGTTTTAGTGTGCATGTTTGCAGGCATGCAGTTGTATAAACAAATATGTACGTGTGTGTGTGTGTGTGTGTGTGTGTGTAGGTGCATGAAAGGTGTGTGTGGGTGTGCATGCGTGTTGCTTTCAAGTCTGTGTTATCAGCAAGGAAGGTAAGGCTATCAAAAAACAGCCACTGTCCGTGCTTCATGTCCTCTGTCTGAAAGCAGGCTGGGATCATTTGGGCCAAAGAGGAAGAAAAATGAAAGAGTAGAGCGAGCAAGTTGCAAAGACAGAATCAAAGAGCTGCTTTCGAAGGCTGGTCGTGCAAAAGCCATTCAGCCTAACCACTCGGAATCTCACACTCCTGCTCTCTGAAAACTCACAAAAACAGATACACAAGCCATCCCACTGTAGTTAAAAAGACCAGTGCGTGGCTGTATAGTGAACAACAAGAGAGGGCAAACAGAGGCATGACTATGAATGGACAACAGTTAGTCCTTCATAACCCTGAAGGCCTGCAGATGGACATAGATCATAGTGAGAGACACAGATCAAAGATGACAGTATGGCAAGAAAAATAAAAGACAGGAGGGAGATGATCCGTTAGGTTAATTTGCTAAGTATGGATCACTGTTGAAAATGGGACAATGAAAAGATCAATAAGGACAAACAAAACAAAATTGAGGCCTGAGAAGCTTTGTATTAGTGTGCTTTGTGTACACTTGATATCTCCACATGTTTGAGTGTGGATGTATTGGATGCTTGCACCCAAAACACTGAATTTAATCTTGCCCTGTCCATTCTGATAGACATATCTGTCTGATGTCATGTCGAGACACTGTGTAGGTTCTCAAAATGGTAGTGTATTAATGTTTTTTCAAGATTCTGTTAAGATTTTCCCTTACTATAGCAGTCCTAAATCAAACTCTAATACAGCATTTTAGCAACATATTGGAAGTGTACTGTAAAAAATATGTTTTTCCCAAATGCAGTTTTGTTTTACTGTAATAAAATAATAATTTACCCGTTGTGTCCTCTGTTCAAAAACTTCCAACTTGATTTGTGATGCTTTAAGGACACATTTAAAGCTGATCCTCCTCTTTGACAATAGTCAGATTAACACAGTCTTAGAAGTAGGTTTCTTTGCTATGAACAAAATTGAATTTGAATGGTGACATGCACAGCCAAGTCAACAGCTGTCAAACATCTAATATGCATCTGTGGATAGATAATACTATAAAGTCTCTCATGCGCAAATTCCCACACACATGGCAGTAAAATGGTTTAGTCCAGGAGTTCGTCTAGTACAGGTCAAAGTCATCATGTTGCCACATTAATATGCATGTCATTCTCCACAGCTGGCTGGAAAGCCCAATAACACTCTCATTCCCTTCCTCATCCCTTAAACACACGACAGCACGCCATGCAGCCTGAGTGTTAGCGCTGGCCGGCTGACAGACTAACACACTTAAACACAGATCAGAGCCTTAAGCAGCAGTAGACACATACACAACCCGCCAAGGAGAGAAACACATAAACACACACATATAACACAGACTTGCATCCTGCAGCCTCCATCACCACAGGCCACCGCCACCACATCTGTGCCCATCTCAAACACCTCGGCTGTGGGCAGCAGGGGTGAGAGTGCGCCCTGGGCGGCTGGCATGGGCTGGCATGGCCCTGGCAATGAATGGTGTGGAAGGAAACAGCAGCCAGTGGATGAAAGAAGGGAGGGCGAAGGTGAAAGCAAAAGGACAGGAATGCAGGACAAAATGGAGAAAGAATGCGAGGGAAGGATGGAGAGAAAAGTAGTTGAAGGGTAGAGGCAGCAAAAACAGATACATTAATGGAAAGATGTCAAAGAGAAATATGGCTGTCATGGTGCTTTTGGTTAATTTTATGTCACCAGTACAGTGTCATCCTAACAATAGTATAATTATATACATACAGTACAGCTGGGGCTGGGCGATGATTCAAATATTTTCAGTGTATGGCAGCTTGTCCTGTGTGGGATGTATTTGATAACTGCGTAATGCCAATATTAAATACAAATGACCACAAAATTTGTTTCATCTACAGACATCAGCGTTTCACTTCTCTCTCTACAGCTCTCCGTTTCTCACAGACACACACTCCCAGAGTAGGTACAAGTGTATTTTACGGAAAGCATTGTATCATATGATCTTGCAATATTATGTCCCTGGGCTAGAAGGTTTTTCATGGATAAGACTTCTTCAGCGGTAAAAGTATTTGGTTCATCTAATTTAACCTGCACGTAACATGAATCACTATTAAGTCGTGACAGGTGAAAAGGAGGTCAGATCACGTCACAAAGGTTTTACTGCAGAAATAAAGATGATTGAGTACTGTGTCCAGTTAACTTATTAGTGACTGTAAAAAAGTACAGACAGATAAATAATCATTTCCTTTACTATTTCATAGCCCTCTGTATCAGTGTTCTCACCAACATTTGCTTTAAACTTTCATTTTCAGACCAATTAGGCCTGCTATTTTTCACCAGTCAAATCCTAAATAGTGGAAACTGTGGAAATGATGATGCAATATGAGATTTCTGTTAGCTTCATCCAGCTGTTTTCATATAGGTGAATGAAGACAACTATCATGATTATGCAAAACAGGTTAGCTCAAACAATTGCAATAAGCTAATCACGAAACATAAAAAAGAATATACTGTAGCTGTGCAAAAATAGACAACTAGAAAAAAAATTACGGAAGATGGAAGTAAGAGGGGAACCGGTAGTGCCCGTTGTGAGAGCGGGTGCAGCGGACTGGCAGGTGGCACCAAGGCCAGGTTGTCCAGTGACCATCAGCCCACTGTTCGCTGTGTGTGCGTGTGTGCGTGCGCCAGGGACAGAAAAAAAGGCTTAGGCGCCATTTTGGCTCTGCTGGAGCTGTTGTTGGGCTGGGCACTGGCCTGGTAACACAGAGCGCGCGGTGTGTTTTGTGTGTGTGCTGCATTATGTTGTGGCATGCTTAACAGGATTAGAGGTGACCTGGTGAGGTCCAGTTGGTACCGGGACCATAGCACAGCGGCATGCATGTGTGTTTATGTGTGTGTGGTATGTATAATAGGATTAGCTGTTACCTGGTGCGGTACAGTTGGTGTGGTGATCTGAACTGGACTGGACTGGGCTGGGCTGGGCAGGAGCTGGGCAGAGGGGGAGCGCTGTGTGTATTTGTGTGTGTGTGAGTGTGGTGGCATGTATAATAGGATTAGGTACTACCTGGTGAGGTGCAGTTGGCGCTGGGCATTTGCCAGCTGTTCTGCTAGGCTCAGGGCTTCAGATTGCCATTGGCTCCCATCCTTTTGGACCGCCTCCAGATGCTGCCGACAGCCAACCAGCTCTGAGCTCATCCTTTCCACTTCCTGTCCCGCAGAGATGGAAGGAAAGAAGGAAGAGGAGGTGAGGAGATCTTTCACAACCACCCACCTTATGCAATGAGACAAACCCTTTCAAAACACCAAGACTGAATAAAACCACTTGTAAAGGCTGATCTTGTAAATCATTTTACCTGTGCTATTTTTTACTTTACTTCTTAAAACTTTGTGCAGCTTTCAGAAAATAGTAACAACTGCACTTACTACATTATCTCCCTATGAAACTGACTTTTAATTAAAATAATTAAACATCCTGCATGGAGACATACCTGTGCAGCCTGTTCTGTCTGTCTCTGCGTCTTGGCGGTGAGGTCTCGAAGTTCTCTATCTGCCTCTTCTTTCCTCAGTTGAGCCTGGTTGAGCTGGTATCGCAGATCCACAAGAACCTGGAAAAGAAATACTTACTGATTAAAAACAGTAGAGATAAAAATGATGTCCTCTCTGTGTTCAGGAATGCCTTTACTTTCATTAAATCTGTTTATGTTTGTGGAGTGTTTGGGTAGTGTGAGGGCCATTCTGTTTGACAAAAGCCATGCATTTTTTGTATATTCTGGATATGTGTTTTGACAGTATTAATTAAATATCTCAAAATGTGTCATGATTTGCAATACTACTACTACTACTAATAATAATAATAACAGCAATAATAATAATGACACTCAAACTGCACTATTTGGGATTATAGAATATCAAATCAAATTTTTCTGTTTCTTAAGCTTTGTGAATAAACACTTATGAGTTGTATGTAATTCTTAGAATGACGGAAAAACACGGTCATATTACACTAAAACGGCAGTTTCTGTTGCAGTAAAAAATATAGTTACATAAATGGAACTTTGCTGCCATCCAGTGGATTTAGAATTGCAGTTGCTACTAAACTGATATATCAATAGTGTCATCTTTCTCCTTTACACCTGTTGTTTTTATGTCATGACACAGAAAATGTACATTTTAGGTTCACATTGCACCAGTTGTATTCTACATAACACAAAACAGCAACAGGTTTACTCAACTCTTAACATAGGTAAGAGTTTACGCAGCATTCACTACCTTGGTGCTGTCCTGTTCCTGGGTAGTTAGTTTACGAACAGTCTCATCCAGCTGATTGGTCAGTGAGGCCTTGTCTCTGTTTGCTCTGTCTAGCTGGCCCTCCAACTCTGCCACACGCTGGGAAATGTTGGACACCTGAAACACAAACATTTCAAAGAATGATTTTAACATGTATTGTCAACTGTAGGAAGTAAAGAGACCACAGACACATACAAAGAACACAGTCCAGTACATAGTAGTTTCAGTTCTTACTGTGTGGGCCAGCTCTTCTTTCTGTTTGCGGGACTCAGCTCGGCCCTTGTCTCTGGCTTCACTCAGTCTCTCCTTTAAGGTGTGTGCTTCTCTTTCCAGATGTTCCCTCTGTCGAGCTAGCTCCCTGGTCAGCTGCTCACAGTGCACCTCCACCTGTATGGATAGTTACAGATAGGCCAGACATGGTTAAGAAGTGGCTGGGTTAGAGTTTGAGGAAATGGATGATGTTTGAACAGGAAATAAAGGTGAAAACCTCGGTAGGGAGCTAGGTACTACAACTACATATGGCAGCTGATTGATTCAGGCCCAGATTTTAAAATTTAAGAATCAAATATTTGAAATGGTATCAATACTAATACTATATGTGTGTATACTGACTGCCCCTACAAGTTAAAGCCATCATAGACCAACTCTATGGACTGTGGAGCTTCAGAACTGAGTGAAGCTCATGCAGTGCTGATTCTCAAGGCAACCCTAGCTAAATCAGTACATCACTGTGTGTGTTTATGAGCCTACTCCCAACTCTGAGTTGTAGAGACAATTTAATTTCCAGGACAGATGTTCATCAACCAACATCCTATGGTTTACTCAATCTTTAATTCTGAGTTATTAAATGCCAGTGTAGGTGGTAAAATGTCTCTGTGTGTTCCTCTAACCCTTGCTTTGTGCAGGTTTGCTTCTTCTGCCATCTCAACAGCCTGTTTGACCTGGAGACAGGCAGACCATTCCCTCTGCTGTGCCTCCTGCTGACTGGTTCGCACCGAGCACAGAGCCACCAGCAACTCATCACGCTCCCTTAGAAGTGAACCAAAAAATTTACACAAAAATGAGAAAACGGTACAGGAAAAATAATCACACAAAAATTATCATGCAAAAGGTTTATGGTGTAAATTTATTCACTAAATCATTTAATGAGGAGTTATGATTAGCTAGTGGATTGTCTGTGACTGAAAAAATGCATGTCTTTGTGTATGTCTGCTCACTGACTTGGTGAGTCTCTCAATAGCCTGGACGTGCACATTTGTGTGAGTTCCTGCCAAGACTGCTTCATGCTGAGCACACTTCAGACATAATCCTGCCACACGGGGGACGCCATCAGCCCTTGATGCATCTACAACCTGCTTCTCCTTGTGTGTCAGCCGAACCTTCACTTCTTCACACTCCTTCTGACTAACTGACAAGTCCTTCCTGACAAGAGTCAATATAAACAACAGAAATATACGGAAGGCTGGATTTTACAATAAGTTTTAAGACCACAGCACATGGCTATTTAGGGTTTATAGACAGAAAAGTAAACTAACCTGAGGGAAATCACTTGACCCTCCAAGTTTTCAATCTGAGCCTGGTAGATCACCTTCAGTTGTTTCTAATAAAACATTTGCAGAACAAATCATACACAGTTTCTTCAATTTTTTTCCTATTTGGCAAACACAACGTAAAAACAGTGCAGTTGAAGAAATATCTTGGACAATGAGGAATCTGTGGGATGGAAACGAGGAGACTGGCTACGCACAATGGACATAAACCATTTTTCTTATCAGCTCATTCTTCCATGTGAGATGTTCAGTTTTTTTGGAGAATTGGGTTATTGACTGCTGTATAGTCATTTACCTGAAAAATACATTTGGGCAGATAATAAACCTCCTCTTTTTATTTCAATTTTATTTTCTTTATAAAACATCTCGAGCGTTGGTAAAACTTTGTCCATAACATTAAACTTACATACAGTAGAAACAAAAGATATGATAATGGATACTGAAGATAGAAAATGCAGCCTAACCACTTCTACTTAAAATGTAAATCAAAAACTAACACATCTGATTAATTTGTTAATACAAACATGACATTATCTATGATTTATTCATTGAAAAACATTACCATTGAGTTTTGGATAGTGTAATCCTTCAGAGATTCATCCACTGCTCTTGATTTCAGCTCAGACTTTAGCTTTTCATTCTCAACCACCACCACTCTGATACGCTGTTCCATTCCCTCAATCTCCTCCTGAAGTCAAACACACAGAAGACACAGTAAGTGCAATATACCGTAGTAATACAAAATGCTGCTGAGTAAACAAAAGTTCAAACACTGAATCCTTCAAAACTGCACTCAAACCTTGCAGAATCTGACTTCAGCTTCCAGGTGTTGGATATACTCTGACTGGTTGTATATCATTGGGACGAAATCCTTAATTGACCTTTCTTCATGCTGTGCTCTCTGTCAAGAAAAGATACACTCAAATACTATGTGAAATAAAATCTGGCAAGGAAATTATTAATTCATTAAATATCCAAGTCATTAATTCAGCTGAACTGACAAAACAGATACACGAGAGTGCTTTGCCTTATAAAGCAGAAGACTGTACCGTAGATGGAGAGTGTTTCTTTGAAGGGGTGATTGAAGCAGGCATCTCTTTGCACTGCTTCAGGAGAAGGCTCTTCAGCTGATTGGCTGTGACAGCAACAAACAGCAGTCACACACAAACACACACATACTGTACAGCAAAAGAATATCAATAAATGTTTGGGTTCTGTTTGCTCATTTAAACCTAGAGTTAACATGCTTAAGTTTGTGGGCTGGTATAATTTAGACACTTTCACACATCATAAAACTAATTAGTCAAGATTCTGTAAGAAAAATTTGGGGATATTCAAATTGTATTTATTTTTTTTAATCTTTTTTTAACCAGAAAAAGAAACCCGTTGTGATCAGAGATCTCTTTTGCACAGATGCCATGGCCAAGACAGCAAAAGTGGTGTCTTAAAAAATACCTGCTTCACTCTGTGTTTTCTGATTCCATGCAGCATTGTCATCTTCAGCTGTGGAGGTGAAGCCCTTAGCCTCCTCTCTATCAGGGCTCAGCTGCTCCAGCGCACTGCTCAGCTGTTGGATGCTCTGATTGGCCCGCTCTGAAACCATTTTACAAAACACACAGTAAGCCTGGATCTATTAATGAACAACAATGGATTTGTCACTGTAGCGTACCAAGTTCAATGCCAGTTCTCATCTCTGAGCCACAGTATCACCTGGTAACGTAATGGGTTAATATGATAAATCAAGTTTTTGCCTTCTGCAAATTATGGAAGAAATGTTAAACCACCAAACTGAAATTAGTGTTTCTTTTAGAGAGTTTTCTTGCTCAACAAAACCTCAAACTCAAAAGCAATTCCACTAATTAAATGTGATCATCAAACAGGGTCCTAAAACTCCCAAAGTTTTCGCCAATTCACACCATTCAAACACCATATTGTCACGCTCGTCCAGGACATTCCGGCTACTGATTCTATAAATCTATCTTTTACAGTTTTTAAATAATTTAGGCTTTATTCACAATTTTTTCCCATAGGAAATGAATGGAGAACTCACGACTACAGTGCACTGCCTTTTATCCTTTGATGCTCGATCATCCTCAGATGCCCTCTTGAACTTTTTCAGCAATTCAGCTATTTTGTATCAGCAATCCCACGTAATCTCTTCAGAGATTGCACATTTTCTAGTTTTGAATATATTCCTCCATTCATTTCCTCTCAGTAGTGTTTTAATTAAAATTATTTATGAATTTAACATGTGCAGACTGACACCCTCACCAGTACTTGTTGTTTATTGTTATTACAGATATGTTGTGTATAGTAGGACATGTTTTACCTTAAGTTGGTAATGAATGAAAAACACATTCACATCACTGAAAAAACTGTAAGATTAATTTTTGGGCTATGCTAAAACCCATGGTGATATCCGGATATTTGAAGTTAATTTCAAGAAGAGACTAGGGTGAAACTGTTGTCATGAGTTTACTGTATGTGTACTGTATGTATTATTTATGAGTTGCTACTTCTGCAAGTAGGTGGCAGTAATGAGACTGTGTCAGCAGTGAGCATTTTATAAATTATTAATTTAAGAGCAGATTAAAGAGCTATCTTAGATCTCACGGTCTGCAAAATTACAGTTATTCTGTGAACAGTTTGAACCAACCAGCTACGACTTAGCGTTACATATAGAAGTGTTGCTAGTCATAAGAACCTAGCTAGAGATTCACCATTTGGTTCCTGCATGCTGTGTACGTAGCAAATGAACAAAAGAACCGTATCATCTCACGTCTGAGGTCCTTTTGATAAGCACCGAGCTGCTCCGCATCCTCCTCGTCTGACTCGAACGGCTTCATTTATCTCCACAATCCGTTTATCGCCTTTATTCACTGACTATTCGTGCTAAGCTAATTGGAACATCCATCCAACAGCCATCATACGTCGTACGTAGTAACGATGGTCCACTGGCATCACTTTGGTGTTTGTTTTGAACATCTGATAAGTTTCACAGGGGCGGTGTCTGATTTTCCGTTTCTTTAGCTGCGTGCACGCTTGGGCCGATAAAAGGCGCAGGACCGATTCACAAAACGAGCTCGTCCGTAAATCTGGAGAGACGCTGGGAGTTGTAGTCAGCACAGACACAATTTGTAATTCCTGTCAATGACTATAACGCATTATAAAGTGAAATCTCTGGTCAGCACTCATGGATCACAACCCATTTTAATTAGGCAAAAAACAATCCATTAAAGTATCCTAGTATGTTTATTCATTTTACTAATTAGATTACAAAATGTGTGCTTTTTGCTCTTGCGGGTGCCTATAAAATGCAAAAGAGCTGACAGAAATGTGTTAAATGTTTTTTTGTTTAATGTATGCACATATGTTATGGGATGGTGTGAAAATATTATAAATACATGTGGCTACTTTCTTTGCTGATTTTATTTTTGTGATTATTTTTTTATTTACATTCGTAATGAATCAACTAAATTTCATGTGCATTATAAATTCCTGTTCTTGTGTTCTCAACCAGTGACAAGTTTAAAATTGTAGATTTTAAGGTAAGGCACATTCTTATATTTTGGCCCCTAAGCTGGAAAAGTCTCAGCTTTGGATAATGTATTATCAAAAAGTGGCCACTTTCTACACACAAATAGGTACTGAGCATTGTCATAACAAGAAAATAGAGGAGATTCATATTAAAATCAAAGTTACATTGTTAAATATGTTCAAATTTGTTCACATTTACAGATTTGTAACAGGCTGAAGACTTCTCATGTATGTCAAATCCTCAAAACAGCTGATAAATTATTTTTGTACTGAAAAAGCTCATCAATACTAATCACAGTAATGTATTTCCATGATTATATTTCTTCTAGGTTTTAGGTGGACGTATAGATTTGTATAGAGCAGAGTTATGTTGAATTACATGAGTGAAATGACATAGCCTACACTTACAGAAGTGGATAAAATTGTTGGTACCCTCTGTAAATGACAGAAAAACCCACAATGGTCACAGAAATAACTTGAAT